>CALNXI010005036.1:4630-18178 GCA_942486025.1 Porites evermanni | reverse complement strand
TGTCTGCCCCTAAAACTCGGCCAAACGACCGTTTGAAAACAGTAGTTACCAAACATACATTCAATAGTCTACAACTTCTTTAGAGCTTATGTGTAAGGCTGCGACGATTTGTGTTTGAATAAAATATTTTGCACCAGTTCCTCAATTTAATTATAGGAGTCAATAAACCAATATCCAATTGCGTTTGGACAGCTTTGTTAATCAGTACGAGCTCTAATAACTTGTCGTGAATTTGCTCAATAGATTTGTCACTTGGCCAAAAAGAGATCTTATTAAAGATTAATAAACTGGATTAATTCTCTCAAATGAAGTTGGTCCATTTAATTAACGAATAACCGTACTAGCGTTGCTAATTTTATCATGTTATTACATTGTATTAATTTTGATAAGAGCCAGGTTTCTACTCAAAACTCAGTTTTGGATCTATCACAATGCATTACAGTACTCTATTGAACTCGTAGAAATGTCATTTTATGTACGTGGGTTTTTTATAATTGCATGTCGCTCCCATGACAACCAATGGCAAGATACTTGAATAGGAGTTATGTCTTTTGTTCTTGTGTTTACTTCAAGGAAAGAAAGCCAGTTAAAAAGTAAGAGACTAATTATAAACGAAGAACTATTCAATAGCTTTTTAACATATGAAAAGAACAGATGATAATTATTTAACTAGAGTACAGTTAATTAAAGAGAACGACTTATGAGTAAACGTTAGCACAAACTTAGGAGTGTTGTTCGATTCTTCAAGTGTTTTAGTGCTAATCGCTCACCCAAAACTGCTGAACACAGTACTTCTCTGGATTAAGATTACCAAACATGTAGTTGAGTTCATTGTTCTGTAAAAGCAACAAGAGATAAGTTAGAAGGTTTGCTTGAAACATCAAGGACTGTCTGGGTTTCGATTCACAGTCTGTGCATTGACTGAAGGACATAGTTCAGGGTGAAAGTTGTTAGGTAAGTGTGCTTACTAAAAAAAAAGCTGTTTATATTTGCCTATTGATTATCGACAAGTGTCCTTTCTTACAGTAAAATGAACTGATAAAATCTGAAGTAACTAATGAATCATGTATTTAACAAAAAAGTTAAAGATACTTGTAAATAACGTAAACAATTCGAATTCATAGATTTGTTAACGTAAACAAAGGCTCGCACTTACAGATAACGTGATAAAATGTCTAAACAAATCCCTAGAAAAATATCTCACATTGGATTTGATTTGCAATTGTATGTGCTTCAAAACAACTGAAGTCATTCGTGTACTGGGATTTGTTGCACGGAGCAAACTATTGAAATTATCGGTCACAAAGCTCACGATAAGAAAAACAAAATGAATACTGACTATAAAAATAAAGAAAATGCTACTGATCTCTGTCTACATGGTGATGAATTTGAGAGTAAAATCGACTCTTTCAGTTGTCTTTGAAAAATGTTTTTCAAAGCCGGACTGAAAGAAATATAAGGTAACCTAAATCAACTACTAAAGGCTTTAAATGTGTTTGGAAGGGAACGCTGGCAACATTTTCAAAGGTCTTGTACAGTCCACTCTTTATCTGCCAGGCTAACAGAACGACCTTTTTTTTCTACCTAACTTGAGAATTTCGCTGACAAGAATCGGCCTAAAATAGACCCGATTTCAAAAAACCTATTGCAGTTCAACAGATTCTTGGAAACTTGCCGTCAGACTGTAGTGGGCATTGAAAACATTGTAAATTTAAAGATTCGCTTTATCTTGGAGGGTGAGAGGCTGCTTCAGGGAGTAAATTACAGTAAACCATAAGTTAGAGTCTAATTTGGTTATTAGGGCCAATATTGAACATATAATGTCTATCTAGGGATGATTTGGAGCCATAAGGGCCAAAAGGAAACCCAGATTAGAAGCTGTTTTATAGCTAGGGCTGTTCCAATTGTGCTCAAATGGCCCCATGAGTAACTTCAATCTACACGACTGACCTGGCTTTTAGGCCGGAAAAACAGAACGTATCATTAATTAAAAGTGTGAGTAAGTACATGTTAACCCAAAAGTGCTTTTCTCACTTTTATTTTTCATACTCATTAATGTTAAGTAGTTACTTACTACTTACAAGTCTAAAACGAAAAAATAAGATAAAATTCTAAAGTACAAGGTGGTACTCTAGTATCGACTAATTATTAACACTGATTTTTAAGTATAATTAGTGTTAATAATTAGTCGATACTAGAGTACCGCCTTGTACTTTAGAATTTTAAGCTTTTATCGTTTTAGACTTGTAAGTAGTAAGTAGCTATATGATTTTAGCTGGTGTATATCGTATTTATTTTTTAATTCATTAGTTATCTTATTTAATTATTTAGACACGACCCCACAAGCGAAGCGTCGCTTTAAATACTTATCGTGTATAAATAAAGATTATTGATTGATTGATTGCATGTTTATATCCGACTTTCAGCATGGCGGAAGACGATCAAGAAAGCCATTTTGATGATCCTGAGGAACAGGAACCCATGAAAGTATCTGTGACGTTTAAACCTCCAGAACCAGAGAATGATGACGCCAAGCTCGTAGAAACCTCTGAAAACCAGACTCCTGATACTACATCAACCCCAGAGGACCCCGGACAGGCTGATGACGCACGTGACTCTGACACGGAGGACATTCACCTACCCATAAACCCACCCGTTACACCCATTCTTTCTTGTGTGATCCCTGAAAAAGTTAACAATGAATGCCTAAATACGGAACAACCCGACGTTCTTGAGGTAATTGTTGAATTCATTTGGTGTTCAATAGCCCGGGGAATACTCCCAAAACATTTGGGTGAGGGCTACTGTGTAAGAAGAATTGTGAAACATTAGTGAATGTACGCAACAGGACAGGAGAGGAAAGAAGACGGCAAACCTTGTGTGACAAGCGTGACAATAATTTTGTTTGAAATAACTTTTGGCAAAAATTCACTTTCCTGTTAACAGATCTTTTTGTAGAAGACCAGAAAAAATCGATGTTAGTGAAGATCTAGCCTGCGAGCAAGCTCTCAATTTGTGGAGTATAAGTGAAAAGTTGACCTGCAAGGGGCTAGTGAAGATCACGAAAAAACACGGAACACGTTCGTCTCGCGCAAGCGTTTTGCCGTCCTCTTCTTCTTGCCGTCCTGTTGCTTAAACTCACTACTATATCAGACCAGACCGTTGCTGCGCGCACACTCTGAGTTATGCTCTCCCGCTAGTCTGAAATTTAAGAGGGCCTTCAATTTCTTTTCAAGAGATGAATAAAAGTAAATGATTTCGTCTTGTAAACGCTATCCTTTATTCCAAACCAAACTGTATCCTATTTCAGACCACAGGAAACATTTAAGATTCCAGAAGGCAAAAGGGTTAAAAATTACATGGCAATGCAATGAAAGCATGTAATAAGGTTTATGAACGTGAACTTTTCGTTGACTCATTCATATGACAGAGCCAAGTGAATTCTTTTCATGATTTGTTGCACTCAAAAATCTGTTGAGATTGCTCATTTCTTGCTTTTCTCTTCCAGGGCTGGAAAGGCTATAGCAACAACATTTACATTCAGCCAATCGTAGTGAATCACGCCACCAGTGACACGTGTCCTTATCCAGCCAATCAGAAGACAAAGCGAAGACTTACTAGTCAAGACCTGAGAAATCAAATGCGTCTTCGAGAGGCTAACACCTGGATTACTAAACACAACGAAAGACTTTGGAGCACAGGGTGTTTACGATCAAAGGCTCATTTTAGCATCAAGCACGATCTACAGGATGTAAACGAACTTTCAAAACAGGCAAGATGTAACGACAAGGAAATGATAAAACAGAGAATTCCTGGGGGAACCCTTCACAAAGGATTTGTCTGCCGAACATGGGCTGCAAATTTCCTAGAAAATAGTGCCACTGAAGTCGAGGACGACGAGTTTATTCCATTTTTTGTTCGGAAATATGTGGACAACTCAAAATCTGTAAGTGCCGTGGTAAAGAACGTCATCACTAGAAAATCTACGGAAAAGAAGGAAAATTTACAACTTGCGTCTTTAAAACGCGACAATAAAGAGCTCACTGAATCAAATTCCAACGAAAGCGCGCGCACGTTAGAAATCACATTGGAAGAGAAGACATTTGATGACGAAAATAACAACATCAAAATAGAAGATTGTACAAAAGCATCGCCAGGCGATTTTAAGAGCCTTCAAAATAATTCTGGTCGGTTTGTTTGTGGTTGCGGTGGGACCCTGGCTCATGAAATGGAAATTAAAAGACGTGCTAAAAGTACGTTGCCTACAAGAAAGTATCTTGTTCAAGCAAGATCAAACAGTTTTAGAGAGACCCACTGTGTTGCCTTACCAATCAAACAGTTCCCACCCATAAACCCGCTAGAGGACATGAGGAAACCAAACTCTCAAGCGAGGATAAAGCGGGGAATTTTACCAGCTCGGAGACCACACACCGTAGACACTGCAATGGTCTTAAAAGAAGCGATCGTTGTGAATGGCCATTGCAATTTGCCGAATTACTACAAGAAAAGTGATTTGCCAAGCAGAGAAGTTTATCACGAAAGAGACTCCGTATCACCCTCAGAACAATATAGCAAAGACAGAAAGTTGCATCCAGGGGTGAAGTTTGATAAAAACTGGCTCGGAAGTAAACACTTTGACGAAGGCCTCAAAATGCTGTGTCCAAGGTCGGAGGAAGGAAGGAGGGTCAACAAAACACTCGTTAAAAGAGCGACATCTCAGTGTGCTGTACATGACAGCAACAAGCACATTCAAGAAAGGCGTGGTCGCTGTCGTTCCTTGAGCGTTCCTCCCGGAAATAACAAGCAGTCGAGAATGTCGGTTAAAGAAAATCAAAACGTCATGTATGGAAACAGGCTCCCATTAAAAACTCCACCCCATTCACCTAACGGTGAAGATAACGATTCAGGCACTGACTCAAATGATACTGGCCTGGGAAGTGAAATTGAATATGCATTTGATGGTTCAGCGAAACTTGATATCTACCTTCAACCCAGGGGTACAAGTTTTCGTTAAGATTGGGTGTGACGTTGTGTAACTAAACAATCTTAGTACCCAGCATGACATTTTAAAAGCCTTAATGGTTTTCAAATCCCGCAATCGTCTTGCTTCGATCTGAGTATTTACTTTCCAAATTTACTTGTCGATCTGATACAACGCCGTACACTATTCAGTTTCAAGTGACCTCGAAGAGACCAACGGAAACAAGCTTAAAAAACTATAGCTATATGTGACAATTACATGTAGGACTCCAAAACGAGTCAGTAGGGTTAGAACTTGACAACTAGCGCTACATAATTTTAACCAATGACTTCAGTCGATACTTCTGCAACAAATTTAGACGAACGATGAAGCAAGCGTTTATACTTCGGAAAAGACGAATAGACCTCTTTCATAAGTTAATCTTTCATATCTATATAAATGAGCCCTTCTGGTCTCGTTTGAAAGTAAGAATTCTTTTGTATTTTACACATGCTAATGAAGTCAGAAAGCGGGTTAAATATCATACGTAAAAAAGAATATATTAATAGGCCGAGAGGTCTATAACAGCGAGTGTCACTCTTTGTTAGCTTCGCTGTCCCAAATTGGGCATTCATTCAAACTGTAATTCGCTGTAGACAAAGTCTCTATCAACGACGAAATCTTCAGCAGCAAGATTTCTTCTAGCATAGCTGAGCTCACAGTGACGTGACGGCGAGTGAAAATTGAACGAGTAGCACGAACTGTGTGATATGCAGAAGAGGGCGCACTCGAAGTCATCGTAAGCACTTCGTGACGCCAGAGTGTGACTCTTGAGTGAGCGATGAGTAACCACCGGGTGGACAAACGCATTGGAAGTCCTGCCAACTAAAAAAATGAAGAAAATGAAGAAAATGAAAATAAAAAACTAAATGAGTATTACATAATTAAATAACTAAATACAAATAAGATTGAATCGCACACATGTCAAAAGTGTTTCAACTAATGTGATCTATACTTAATACTAACGCCTTTTATACAAAGTAGGTAGGCGGTAAACCTTCTGTTTTCCGATCGATTATAAAAGTTTTATGACCCTTTCTTCTGCTCGATAGTATGACGTCACATTATGGCGATCCAAAAACCTCACTCTCGCGATCAAGAGGAACATTCCCTCCTGCGTACATAGGCTGTTGCTTACCTGAGCACAGAGCTAGTGCAATCCTTAATCCGTTATCTGTTGGCAACATTTGTCTGAAAGACGAGTAATGAAAGACGTGATTGGGCTCAGACGCCAAGGCGTTTATTTCGGCTGAGTTCACATTGGAACCTAATCCCAATGCAAATATGACAATCCCTTTTTTCTTTAGCAGCTGAGATTCTTCCTTTGACGCTGCGTGTCCATCTGTGTGTGATAAAAAATCATATGGTAAGCACATCTCAAGACTAAATCAGGAATGGAGCACCCTGTTTATTGAATATTTGACAATAAGGATTTTGGTATGGACTGTTACCTCCGCAGACCATTCCTTTCGCATATGCTATTTAATAGGCCATTTTCGAACTGCCTCAAGCCTCTGTTTCAAAGCGAGGCTAAGTGCGAAGCTATCGATGTGAAAATGATTGTTTTATATTATTTCTTTATTTCACGTCCATTGCATGAAAGCTTTTAAAGTTGTCTAACGTATACGAAAAATTGATTGAATATTGCGGGGATGTCAAAGATTTGGATAAATCTGTGCTCTAAGGAAATGCAGATAAGGGCTAAAATTCGGTTCTGTTCTTAACAACACACAAATAACAACTAACAACATTTCTGGTCTATTGTCCCGTAGTAGGCCGCTACGCTTTATTGAAGACCAACTGAGCCTAAAAAGCAGAATTGTGAAGAATACATCACAGCTAGATTACATCAAGGAAAATTAACGGAGTGTTGGATACGATGATCTACGAGAGACACTCGGAGGCCAGGACAAACCCCTACAGTTTCATATTCACAGGTTGGTAAGTCATCGCATCGTGTTTGAATGTCGATAAAGTGCCGGCATAAATTTCACAGTGATTCTGTTAAAACCATAAAGGAATGTTAAATTAAGAACAAATTAAAAAATTCGTGCATGGACTTACCAGTGCTTTTTCCATCAGTAATTACTAACAGGACTTGAGGTACATTTGATCTCATTCCACCGCCAGCAGTAAACAACTCCTTACGACACTTCTGGAGTCCCAGATCAATCCGAGTGCTGCCAGTGTAATATGTGATGTTCAGAATCGACGCCTTTATTACTTTCACGTTTTGTTCAGCTGAAAAAAGAATTTCTGTTTTTGCGCTAGAACTAAAACTGACCACGCCCACGTGAGTACCTGTAAATATAATCAGTGAACAGGTAGAAACTGAGTTTTCTTGACCGTAACCCCTTTTAAAATACTCTCTATGCAAATGCCGTATTAAGGAGAGACTTAGGAATAGAGAACAAACTGATGATCGTAAAGACTTTTCAAGCACAACTTTCTTACCCGCGCTGGACACTTGGAAATATTCAATGAGCTTGATAATAAACGCTTTCACTTGCTCGTAATTAACTGATCCAATACTACCAGAGGCATCCAACAAGAAAGCCAAATCCATTGCAAAAGGACAAACTAAAAGAAATAAAAAATGCATTTATATCCGTAAAGCTAACAAAGTATTTCGCATTATCGAAAGTAAGAAAAGAAAGAAAACTGTAATCTGACGTTTTTCCCCAATTTATCTCAGGCGGCTTTGACACAGGCATTCAGTTCTGCGACTGAAAATGAGTGACGTCATTTTCATTATTTCCTTAGCGCAATTAAAAATTCCAATAAGAAATTAAACTAAACAAGCAAACGCAGGGAGACACTGATCTATGAACAAGTTTTATAAATCTCAGCTTTTCGTGAACCTTATTAAGGTTTAAAGTGTCACTGTACTTATACCACGTTCTGAAATACGTTATTCTTCCTCTCCCCGGCTAGCACAATAATTAACAATTATTATTCATTCAAAATATTTTCCCTATTCTGATTGGCTAAAAGCACTCGTTCAATTCACCATAACCAGTTACTGATGACCAAATTTGGAAGAATTTTGTGCTTAACGAGGAAATGACGTCAAAAATGCAACGTTTTCGCAGGTTAAGGCACCGTTAACCGAAAAGACCTGGGGACGAGGTTGAGTTGTTTTGATTGTGAACTTGAAAAACTTTCAAGAGTAAGAACTAGGCGAAAACATAGCTAAAGACATGGCAAGAACAGCAAGAAGACAACTCGAAGGGCGACATCTGCTACATAGAGAATATTTGCGGGGCTGGACAAACCTAAGCGTGCACTATCGAAGATGAACTTGACATCGATGGATCGATGGAGGTTAGTATGCTTTAGCCATGTTTTTAAAGTAGGAATTATTTTGAATGAATAATAAAACAATTAATGAATTCGGCTTTCGTATCATATGAAGAATTATGGAGATGGAGGAGGGTGTTATCCGCCTCGATCTCCATAATTCTTCATATGATAAGAAAGCCGAATTCAATAATTGTTATAGCCTGCGTAGCAAGCGTTTCCGTGCTGTTTCGGAGCAAAGAAAGACCGAGGAACGAGATTCTCGGTTTTGGCCGCGCGAGAAATGAAACGAGAGCTAAAAAATGAAAGAGGGGGGAGGGGGAGGGGAAGGTTTCCTTCCTTTCTTCCCCACCCCCTCCCCGCTTACTCGCGCCATTTTTCGCGCGGTCCTTGCTCGGAAACAGCACCGAAACGCTTGCTACGCAGGCTATAATTGTTATATTATTCATTCAAAATAATTCCTAGTTTAAAAACATAGCTAAACCATGCTTACCTCCACCGATGTTAAGTTCATCTTCGATAATGCACGTTTACAGGAGCCGGGGACGTTTAGGGTTGTTCAGCTCCCCAAATATTCTCCAAATGGGATGTCGCCCTTCGAATTGTCTTCTTGCTGTTCTTGCCATATTTTTAGCTATTATTTCGTCCAGTTCTTACTTTTGAAACGAGTGAAATGTCCGCCATTTTTGTCTTCACAACCAAAACAACTCAACCTCGTCCCCAGGTCTTCTCGGTTAACGGTGCATTAACCTGCAAGGAAGCTGCACTTTTGACGTCATCAGTTGATTAATCGCAAAATTCTTCCAAATTTGGTCATCAGTAGCTGGTAATGGTGAATTATGCTTGTGTTTTTAGCCAATCAGAATCGGGGAAATATTTTGAATGAATAATAACACGTTTTATCATTCGATGAAAATTTCTCTTCCTTTTCATTGGCTGAGAGCCCACCACCTGACCTGCAAATAACTTCCTCCCAATAATGATCTGATCATGCGCGATGTCGTCCAACTGTGTTTGGCTGCAAGTAATATTTTGCCTCATGAGTAAATGAAACCACGCTTTTCTCTCACACACTCTTGCTTGAAAATGTCGCTGACCTTTCAGAAAGCGATATTCGTTAAAAAACAAACTCGATAACCTAATGATAAAACAGTTATTGAACTCGGTTATCGAAAAATATCATGATTTTTTAGTGTCTCGCAGATCAGTTATTTCGCTCAGCCTTCTCAGTGTTCACCGCTAACAAATCCCGATATTTCGTTCAACCTCGTCCAATAATTGTTAATTGTTATAGTAGGAGTTATATCAGGTCCCTGATAACACGAGATGGCTCTTACCTGCATCAACCGTAGTGACTGGCGATATGAAAAGAAACTGGAGCTGCCAGAGATAAGTTCAATGGGTTAGTTACTTTAAAGCATGCCTCCTATAGGTGTAAAAACTGATTTTGTAGGTATCTTTTCAGAACACCGATCACAAGGAATTTACTCTGAAGCAAATGTTTGAATCCAGGCGTGATCCGCCCACATGTCCAGTCAATTTTCATTGAATTCATTCTAAATTCAGTCCTTCCTTCAGATTTCTGCCTCAGCTATAGTTAGATTTTCATTTCAGTTACAGGATGGTCAGTTAACATCTGTTTTGGTAAAACTGGTTGCTGCCTTTGATGTAATACTTATAAAGAACCCCCATCCATGAAACCCATCTTGACATCATGCTTTTTCCCAAAATACCTCGCAGAGTTAGTGGTGAGCGTCTCCCTCAAAAAAAGAAAATAATAATGAACAAAACGAGCTTTTCTCGCCGGCCTCAGTGCCTAGAGACTTCCGATTTCCTATCTGATTGTACTGATCTCATTCCAAGACCTATGTTAGGCCTACTGATTTAGAATCACTAGACATTTTTTGTCAGTGTAAAAATAAGACAAATTTAAGGAAAAAAGTTGAGCTATACATGAGATATCAATTGGGCTCATTTGATAATATCAGACTTCTTGCCAATTTATTCATGTTATCTTCATTTAGTGATATGGGACTATAATTAGCGATCATAAACTCGATATGCCTTTTTCACCTTTTGTTTTTTTGCTCGATTTTGTCCGGATCGGAAAGGAAGTTTTTCTTGTCATTTCGGCCCTAAGACGCTCAATTGCGTCAAGCACAACCAATGTACTAACCTCCTTATTTTTGTTTCGAAACAACAAATCAATAAATCTTTTTCTTGATGGATTCCCGTCATACGTCATATACTTTATTTTCTTGACTACCAAATTTTCATTCAAAAAACTGAAGCAAGGACTCAGGTGTACCCGGGTTTCCGCTTGTTAATATAAAAGAAAAAGGCGTAAGATCATAACGGTTTGGCACTTATTTTCCTTTTTAACATACAATAATTTTTTCTAGCTAAAACCAAACAGGCGGCGCGTTTCTTACACACCCAAAACTTCTTGCTTGTTTGCTGATTAGCCTTTGCCAGTGGATTATTAAAACTGAACTTCCATGATAACAAGCTTAATGAACTGACCTGAAAGAAGAAAAAGACTTTCGGTTTCATGGTAAATCTTCGGCTTTCGTTTTCTAACGCACAGCGTTCTTCTATCACCTGCAAAGTGCACGAATTAAATCGAATAAACACTTTGGTGCTTTTCTTTGTGTAGCAGGGGTATAGTGTTATTCAGCTGCCTGCAACCATTTAGTAATGTGTGAAATTAAATGGATTTTATGTCAATTTTGTACAAAGATGAATATCAGTTTTACTCAGCATGCCACTTTTCACCGGCGAGATTCACAAGGCTTCTATTTTTGACAAGAACGCAAATTCCGAACATGGATTTTAACCCAGCGCTTTAAACCCTAGGCAAACTTAACATTACAGCGTCGAAATAAGTTATTTGTTTCTTCTCCTTAATGAATTGTGTGACAATAATTAAGAAAAAAAAACAAGGCTGTTTACTTTTTGAAGCTCATTACAACCTCCAAAATGGAAAGCCCCTTTCATCCGCTTAAAAAGTTAAAATGAAGAACGTTTGGATTTAGCTGAGGCTGTGTGTTGTGGGAAAAAATTATAGAAAAGGGAATTAAATAGGAAGTGACATTAAAGTGCGTAATTTTCAATGAGTCGTTAGCTCTACCACCCATTATTATTCGGATCGGTGGGAATTGAGCCAACGTTGGACTAGATCTATCTTCATGTTTTTCACGTGTTAGTTTTTGGGGCGACCAGCGAGTTCTGAATGCTCCAAGCAGCCCTAACCGTAGCAGCTTAATATGAACATTTAGGATTTAGGGGAGGATTTGTCTCCTTATCGGTAGACAAGGTTTTCATTGAGTATGCTCCAGCTAGAAATACCGCTGGTATAAGACCACCTACTGTGACCATGAGATGGGGCATTTTTGAACGCCACTTTTACCTGGTGATAATGATGAATTGACCAGTAAACAGTACTGTCTTATCAGATGTAACCTACGTAGCAGGCGCTTGGAAAATGTGGGCGCAAGAATAAAAGGGCGCGCGAGAGGGAGACACACGAGCTCCCTCTCCCCTCGCGTGTATCCCTCTCGCGCGCCCGTTCATTCTTACGCCCACTTCTTCCACGCGCCTGATATGCAGGCTACATCTGATAAGACAGTACTGTTTACTAGTCAATTCATCGTTATCACCAGGTAAAAAGTGGCGTTGAAAAATGCCCCATCTCATGGTCACAGTATAGTAGGTGGTCAATACCCCTTAGCCTGTGACTTACTGTACCAGGAACCCATGACTATACAAAAAAAGGTGAAAGCCAGCAGAACGGTATTTTTACCATCAAATACTTCACGCAGCTTTCACACACACTAGTTTCCACTGAGCATGACTATGGCATATTCAAAGTAAAAGGTATTACAATTAACATGTAATTGAATCGAAACCGAAAAGGTGGTTGGTTCAAATCACCTCCAAAATTGGCAAATAAACAAGGCCCCAGTTGTTCAAACTGGATAGATCTGTGCCGAAAAAAAAAAAAAGCAATAGTCTATCCAGTGGATAACGCAGTCCAGTGGATAGCACTTGCCTAGGGTTGGGGAAAGGGACAGAAAGAGACAACGGGTTGTTGATCGATTTATAAATTTAAATCCATGGTCAAAAGGAACGGCCAAGATCACAATTGCAATAATCCGGACTGGTTTACATGAGAAATTAAAATTAAGGGCGAATATTCTTCGACCATTCCTTCGCTCGGTTTGCGTGACTCTCTTAAATAGGTATGCGTGACTAAGTATGCGTTCGCGTGAGCTGGCGTGTACGATTGTTTACCTGACGTGCTCGGTTATGTAAGAAAAATCCAAGATGGCAGTTGCATTGTGGAAGGGTAAGTAGAATGGAATCGATCTATATCGCTGTGGAATCAACTAAACCCTAAAAGATGCATCTTACTACGTCTTTAGCTACCAAGAGACATTTTTACAGAAGCGTAGCCTTTTTACAGAAACAAAGAACACATTAGAAGCCTGCATGCACTCAGTCACGTCTTTGTTGGAAAGAGGGGTTTGCAGTTACAATTGTTATTGTTGTTGTTAAGATTATTCATTTCTATTCAAATGTTATTGCGGCATTATACTCTGATAAATAACCGTGTACTGCTCCCAAGTTTGCGTACCCAAATTATACGTTTATTGAATTCGCCCATAACAAGTGTTGTTGCTTCTACTACAAATAGTTACAAATTTCACTTGCGTGAAAAAAAGAAAAAATCTCGTCGTTCTGTGTCTATAAATAGTTGATTTCGGATCCCAGTTTTTTCCTCTGTTCATCTAACTTCATCAGCTTGCTTTTGAGTGATAGTCTTGTTTACAATTTTATTTTTCGTCATTAGCATACGCTTCTCATGTTCTTATCACCTTGCAAGAATGACATTTCTGAATGTCGAAAGTCATAGCACCGAATCAACTCTCAGTCCGATATACGATCTGAAATATGCGATGTTAAAAACTCGAAATTTTACAAAGAATATAGGAGTCAGAGGATAATGGGCTTCTGATAAAAACTTCTGATAATTAAGCAATGGGCTTTTAAATTTATTCTATTCGTGCACCTGTCACGCGTCGTGATCAGTCAAGGAGTATTAGGGGTCGCGTGAGATATAGCTGATCATGTTCCCCTGGGACAAAATATCCCTCTGTGATATTCCTACAAAAGCGCCTGCTTCACTCATGTTTGCCCGGTGGGGTGAGGTGAGGGGGGGGGGGGGA
>CALNXI010005035.1:7756-18179 GCA_942486025.1 Porites evermanni | reverse complement strand
GTAGTCCTAAACCATGCAGCATCATTTGGTGATCATAGTCATCAAAGACATCACCATCCTCCTTTAAAAAAACAAGTGACAAGTGCAAATTAACAGATAGATTTCCTGAGAATACATGGAGTAAAATAAGGCTGGAAAAACCTCGCCTTTCACAGTAAGCATGAAATATAGCCTAAAATACGTTGCATATTGCCCTTAGCGAGTCTTGGACAACGTTTGGGCAATAAAAGGATTGTAAGCCACCTTCCTATTGAAAAATGTTTCGAAAAACAGAAATCGCTTTTTTAGAGTAGGCATTTCTGTACCTCGTCTCCTACCACTCATACATTTATTTCCACTACATTTCACCACTTTTTCAAAGTCAACCCAGCATTTCACCACGTTCCAATAATCTCACTTATACACGACACAATGTGAGCCGCAATATTAAATCCCACCTCTCCCAACATGAAAATTTCTACTCCTCTATTGCGCATTGCACGTGATATTTCTCCATATTTGGGATCCATGGCCAGAATCAGTCTGAAGGAAAGGAAAAGGAAAGGGCGAAAAGTTAGGCGAATACTTGTTCATCTAGAAACAACAAACAACTAACTTGCTAATACGTAATTTTGCCAATATACGTAACATGACAAATGTTTCCAGCTTAACATGTTTCCTATACCATAAACTACATCGTCCTGGTTTTACCACTTTACCTAAGTCGAGGTTGCATAATGGCGATTGATCATAGAATATTGCCTAGCCTGTGAGCAAGCTCTCCATGTACCCGGCGTGTTTTTATAGACTAAGATGTACTTCAGATAGTCTCTACGCGCTTGTAGGCGGGGCCAGCCGAGTGTCGGCTTTAACTCGTCAGCCCTGATAGATCGACTTTCAGTAACACAGGCGGCACGTCTGTTTAGCTTATCTAGATAAGATTTGCTCCCAACCTTACAACTGTCCCAGACAGGTGAACAGCAATCGAAAAATGTCAAGACTATAGTATTGTAGAGCATTAGACAAGGGAAGAACCTTATGCGCTCGACGCAGAATACCTAATCTAAACGAGATCTTAAAGGCAATATACTCTACGTGGTCCTTCCAGGATAGGGTGTGGTCTAGGAGGACACCAAGATATTTGAAGTTGTAATCCCTATATAAGCGCGTATTACTGATATCTTTCACTTGATTTTCAGCCGCTGCGGTCCTCTGATAAGTACGCCAACAAAGAAAGTCTCAGTTTTTTCAAGATTAAGTATTAGAAAATTTGCGTGAAGCCAGCTAAGGACATTAGTTAGGCCACTAATTAACTGAATTTGAATTTCACTCACTGACTTGCTCGCAAAACAAATAAGAGTATCATCAGCATAAAGCTCGACGCTACGTCCTCGAACTACCAGAGGCAAGTCATTTAAAAAATGATAAATAGTAACGGGCCAAGTTCGCTACCCTGGGGGACCCCGAAAGATATAGGCTGGGGCTCACACAAGACCCCAATTGTCAAACTTGCTCTCAAAACCAGGCTTTGGATAGCAAGTATAACAAACATTGTCTCACCTGAAGTTCGGATGAGGTTTGATGGACGGGATACTACCATCAATGGCACCCCTTTCATCAATTGTCAGTACACCTCCAGGCTCCAACAATGCATTCAGTCTGTCCAGTACAGATGGACTGAAATAAACGAAAACATTGGTACGTGAGTATCAAAAAAGACCTAACGACTCCTAATGCCGAACTAGCGACTCCTTTTTTGCTTAGATTCTTAGAAGTTGGTCCAATCCAAGGAATGAGAGCTGTAGAGAAAACTGTAAGTACTGATGAAGTTGTAATGAAGTGATTTAAGCTGAGACATCAAAAGAATGAGTCTGACCAGCTTGGACAATCCAACGGATAGCCTGTGTTGAAGACCTAATTTAACCCCGGTTAGTAAAGTCAGCAAGGAAGCTCCGAGATCCTTCTTGGGGGCCCCCAACGGACTCAACGAATTAACGGAAATCCGTTTCGAGTTTCCCCTCAATCTGACTGCCAAATTGACTATGGAATTTTTAACGTGCGAATCGATCGTGGCGCTTATTCAAATCCAGGTACATACGTGGCGACCCAAATCAAGGATTTCGGCGCTGTTTCGCAGACGGACTTAACCAGAGGTTAATTTAATATTGTTTTAGAGTCTGAAAACAATAGCCACACTTGTAAATTACACTTGTAAAAGTTTTATTATATTGGATCCAGAACTTTAGTTCCGTCTGTGACGCAGGCTAAAGTGTGCCCCAATTGCCGTATTTACCTGCAAAAGTTCACATTATCAATCAACAGCCAGTATCCAGACTTGAGGGCCTCTACAAGTTGTCCATCCACCCACTCAAACTGACCACCACAATGACAACTCTCATCATTGGCTTTAAGTCTCGACCTTAAAGACTGCAGCATTTCCAGTAAGGTATCTGTATAAAGAGAGGAGAGCAAAGACAGTGTTTTGACAACAATTTTGTAAAACCAATAGTTTCTACTTTTCTTATAATTAAGTACCCATTTTCTTATTGCTTAGAATAGAATAGAATAGAATAGAATAGAATAGAATAGAATAGAATAGAATAGAATAGAATAGAATAGAATAGAATAGAATAGAATAGAATAGAATAGAATAGAATAGAATAGAATAGAATAGAATAGAATAGAATAGAATAGAATAGAATAGAATAGAATAGAATAGAATAGAATAGAATAGAATAGAATAGAATAGAATAGAATAGAATAGAATAGAATTGTGCAAGCTAGGAAGCTAAATGAACCAGTTGGTTTTCATGTTAGCTCCCCGAACAATTTAGCTTCTAGGTAGCAGGTAACTGATCGAAAGAAATACAAAAAAAAAGCAAAGAAGGAAGAATTTATTGAAGGCCTTAGCAATCGTTGTCTCTACAAGCCTATTTACTTACTCTTGCAATTTTGCGCGCAATTTTTTCTTAGTTTTCAAAGGAATTTTCGTTTCGCTAAAGCTCGCAATGAAATTCGCAGGTAAAAAGAAGCAGCGAATATAAGTGAAATTTGCCGTGGCGTTATCTTAGAGTTTTCAAACAAGTTCGGAATTTATGCAACCTGGCGTTGATATTTGGTACATGACAGAAAATATGGCGGCACACTGAATTTCCTAAAAAGTTACACTCAACGCTTCAGCTGGTTGACACAAAAGTTGCGCAAGGACCTCCTATCAAAAAAGGCAGAGGAAATCCGCCTTAAGAAAACTAAACAAAGCTGAGAAACCCAGAGAGCAGCCTGATATCAGAGTCGAACTTCTCTTTGCAATATCCTGTATTATCTGGTAATAAGAGAGGCTAAAAGAATAAAAGACAAGAACACACAAGACGAATTCAGTACTCCACTACTTCTATAGGAAAACTACCACAGGAGAGAGATAGGAGGGTTACTCCAGGACCTCTACATTGTCAAAAAGCGCCCCTAACCACTCAAACACGTTACCCTCTGAGGCCTCATACCCTGGTAGCCCCAGTAATAAATAAATGTACCTGCGCTAGCAGACGAAATACTGTTCCTGTCACAAATGTCCTTCATAGCAGCCGTCATCGTATGAAGCGCAATGAGCTTCTCTGGAATCAAAATGTCATTCCTGGTATCATCACTTCCTGTTGAAGTTAAATGATGGGATACAGTCAATGACTGATGACAATACGCCATTTCCGGGTTGCCCCAAGCCTCTGTTTCAAAGCGAGGCTAAGTGCGAAGCTATTGATACGAAAATGAAATACTTATTGTCATGCAAATAAAACTCATTTTAAAAGAAAGGTTTTGCCTTTAGCCTCGTTTTGAAAGTGAGAGTTCTTGAAACTCGGAAATGGCTTGTGGTTCACTTATAAATATCACAAAGGGCCTTAAACACCATTCATCAAGTTTCCTCTTCGAACTGACATAAAACCGTACTCATGAAGGGCTTGATACCTGAATGACTGATACCATTATTTCACCCTGCTACAAAGTACTGAGTTGTTGAAACTTCAAGCATTTTTAAATCCTTCACGCTATTTTGTTAAACAAAGTTCTTGACCCGTCAGGCGTAGTTATACACACTCTGTCACAAGTCAGTCACTGTCTATACTCCAAAAAGATTACCTTCCGAGTCGTTATTAAAGCTGGCCATCCATAGTTTATAAGCTGAGGACGCTTCTTGTAAACACGACGGATTATCTTTACTTCTGATCAACAAATCTCGTATCAAACCAAGTAAAAACTCCTTAGCTTGCTTTAATATCTCTCCCCGCTGTCTGTTAAGATCAGCCTGTGATTCATAAAAAAAGAATAGATCTTTTGACTGTTGGCCAGAATCTCTTTACAACCTCTAATTTGATAGGTTCTTGTTGGCCCGAAGCTCTATTGTTTCAGTGTTGGGGTTCATTGTTAGTTATGTTTGGGCTAGGGCTATCTATTGGTTTGTAAACCAGTCCTGTGAGCCGTTCTTAAAGCTTCCGGCCCACCCCCTTTTTACCGATACGGCACCCATATTTAAGGAGTATTATGGGATGCCTAGGGGGCATGAGCGCGATCCAATATACTCGCTCAGTATTTTCGCGCTTTTCGGGCCAATTCGTCTTTACGTTTTCCTGGAAAAAGATTGCAATAGGAAAAATTCGTTGTGCCGTGTTTGGATGTGATAATGATCGCCTTTTTCCCAAGAAATATACAGTGAAGTTCTCTTTTTGCCCTTAAAGCGCGCGTAAATACTGAGCGAGTGCCTCCTGGGCATCCCGTAATACTCCCCGACTCTAATAAATTCAATATGGCCGCCGTAACGGTGAAAAGGTCTGTTAGGACTATCTCAAGAACAAACTGTAAGCCAACTGAAATGATCAGTAGGAAACTAACGAACAAGAATATATAAGAATTTGATCGGTTTATCGAACAGACAAACACGTGCGGCTTTTGGTTGGTTTAAGGACGACGCAACTATTCTCAGCTGATGAAAGAATCCTGAAAAGTAATTTTCCATGCCTTGGGGCAACAGTAACTCGGCTGACGATTGGAAAATCGAACACTTCTTTTTCCATCTTGGGGTTTTCTTTTGCATCAAATTTCGTCGCGCAGAATGAGTGGACATTAAGAGTTATTCATGACCGCTGAAGCGACAAATTCAAATGCACGAGTGCTTTGAATAAGTTCCGAAGAAGAAAAAAGAGGGACTCATTTAGCCAACCAGCGTTAATAAAACTCATTCGCGCGACTTCGTTAAAATTGTTGGAAAATCCATGAACGAAATAATAAAAAATCGATGATGTATCTACGATTTAAGGCGAAAATATAACGTTTTACGAAGAAGAACTATCCCTCTGCACTGAAAATGGAAGCTGACCTTAAGCGTGTGGCATCTGTTGGCTAATAAAACAAATAAACACTTACGAAAACCATTTTTAAGGTCAAACAATAATCGCTCAAACAAAATGACTATTAAAAAAACATACGATAAACGAACCCTATCAGTTTCCTAACCTGTTCAAAGCCGCCAAGTAATTCAGTGGTATCCATGGCACTGTTCATAGCCATCACCTCCAGTTTATTACCAGTCAGTTGGGAAACAAGATGAACAAGTGATGTCTTTCCACATGATCTTGGACCAACCTGATAATCAGACATAACCAATGATTAGTAACCAGTACACTACAAAAGAGCGCGTGGCCGAGTGGTCAGCGCGTCGGGCTCGCAATCCGGCGTTCGAGTCCCGATCTGGCCACTTGCTGGATTTGCTCTCCGTTGTCCCGAGTTCAAATCCTCGGCCACGCTTCTAAATAGTCAACAGGTTACCTCCTGCCAGTTGGGATTTTTATTTCTGTTACGCTACAATTGAATTATTCGTTTCTAAATATTTGAGAGGAGTGACTGTAAACTTGCTGAATAAGCTAAACAAACCTTTCACCTTTTAACCTTTAATTTGCTACATTCTCTACTCCATTCAACACGCTTCACCACAGTAGTTGTTGGTTTCAAAAGCATTTATGAGGGTTACACAACTGATAACTTTCTTTAGGGACTGGTTAATCATGTAGTGGCTTTTAAACTGTAAAGTGACCTTTGGATTTGAATAAGAACAAGAGTTGGAGATCAAGTATGAGTACGACTTTTAAATTATATCCCAGGGGCCGCTTCCTTTAAGGAATTTGAAGTATAGGTTTCTTGCGAAGTCTCATGTAAACTGTTCTCAGATGTTTTGCAAATAAACATCACGATAGCTTTTCAAAGGGCATCAGCTGTAGTGTATTAGAGTGGAATCTTTCTCCAGTGTCCCTGACCTCGCAAGGGACACTGGAGAGAGTTTGAACTAAACCACTGCCCACCGGTCGCTCAAAAACGCTTTTGCTTAATCTTCCTATTGTAACATGCTGATACCCACCAGAATAGCCATCCAGTTCATTTCAAGACATTTCATCAGTGATTCCATGGCAGGTAAACAGTGATGAAGGACTTGCAGTGATCTTCCAGTGATATTGGTCTGATCGATTGATGTACATCTAGGGAGCCAGGAATGGCCGACCTAGAGAATAATACCGACAATCAAAAAATACAAAACTGATTAGGAGTGTGTACATAACTCTGAATGTTTTACGTTGCGCTATTTCAGTTTTCTTTCCGTGTAGTCGCTACCTCCTTGAGAAAATTAAGGGCGTTAACAATATTCAAAGCGCTATTTCTATGTCATGGAAAATCGTTTAGAAACAAAATCGTTTGCTTTCTGTGACAGATTTTTGTTCTAGTACAACCAGGGAATTATATAGGTATAAAAAAAACCTGCAGTTGTGCGCAGACTCACCTGGACATGGCTTGGTGTGATAAAAAACGATGGCCTGGTAAACTGAATGTCATCAATTGGTTCTGAACTCCTGGTAACTGACTTGTAAAGCTCCATTACCTCATTATCAAATAAATAAATACGGTAAGAGTTTGTCAAACAAATGAATACTCCAAAGCAAAGAAGTATACATGCACTTTTGCGCACTGACAAGTGTTCATAATCGGAGCTTTCCATCTCGGAGTGTCAGCAAGGACAACAAAATTGTGAACTGTACTACTGAAATTCTAAATGGCCTTTATACGAGAAAATTTCACCACCAAGCCTCGTTTGTAAGCAAAATTCTTCGGATTTGCGGGCTTTGTGCTTGGGTATTATTCCAACTCTTACAGCATTGGGAATGCATAAGGGCGGTTAAGTAAAGGCATGGCAATGAAAGTGTTTGGGCTTTACTTTGGAAGCAACAACAACACAACAAAGTTTTTACTGATTTAAACTTGAAAAGTATAAGCATAAAGATATCGACGCTTTCGCGCCTCCCGAACAAACATGTGCAGTTGTCCAAAACTAAAGCCAGCGTGAAAATATGAAACGAAAGCGTCTAAAATTGGTTTAAAGTTCTTGAAGGTACTATCAAGGTCGCTGGATAAATGTACTGTTATGTTGTTTAAGATCAGTTGCGTTTACAACTACCAAGAACTTGTCGTTGTAATTAAAGCAGTGATATCCTTACCATCTGTTTGTCCTTTACTGTCCTCATTCTGTCACAGTAAATAAGACGCACAAACTGAGCAGGATCCCAGCAACCAGGAAACTAAAGGAGGGGAATAAGCACTGTAAATAAGGAAGCACAGGAAGCCCAAGGCAGGTCATATGGAGTTTGTACAAATTTGTGCCTAGTAACAACATAACTCATTATCATCATCATCATCATCATCATCTTTGTTATCCTTACTGTTGAGATAATACAAAAAAAGAGAAAATATAGAAAAATGTAGAGAAAAAATCTATGGTTAAATTATACAACTAAGGTATGTACAATTTTTAAATCAGTGTGCAACAGCCAAGGTAACCAAGCTTTCGATTTGGCCGTTGCTTATTTGCAAATTAGAAAAGGAACGGAGGAAAAAAGCAATAATTAAGATTACGGAGTAAATATCAAAATCTTGGATAGCGTATCTACTGACAAAACGACTTGATGCTTACCTGATGCTTAATAAGCAGGTCGCACCACCTGAACACATCTCTCAAGTTCAATTCCCATGGGCTTCCCTTTCTTCCCCATCGTGCCTCCACCACTGTCTCTTCATGGATCTGCAAAACGCGTTAACTCTTTTAGCCCTAATATCAAAATTCAAATTAGGTAGTCGGGAGAAGTTGTTAAAGTATCAATCAGTTTCCCTTGGTTGATCATTTCCTTAATTCTCGTTACCACTCTGTTGTGTAAAGCATTGATATCACAAGAAGAATTTTAATGCTAAACACTCGTAGGGCTCAAAGGGTAAATACATCAATTAATAACGCCATTTGAATGAATGAGAGGAGTACCTTTAATTTGCAAAAGATAACTTGAATAGATACGTTTTTCAGGCGGGCTGGTGGAATTTTACCACAGTTCGTGATAAATTAAGGGAAATTTCTACAAAATTCGTCACGTCCGATGTGACTTTTGTTACGTTATCATCCCCTGTTTTGCTAGACGTTGATTTTCACATTTGATATTTCCAACAATAAAATGGGGAAAGAGAGAAGGGGAGCAGAGAAGAAATGAAAGAAGTATAGAGGGACGAATATTGCAGCTTGGCCATCCGTTCATATAGCAACGAGCTCAAGAGAGGTCATCAACGATGGAACATAATAGCAATAGCAATTTGTAATTCAGTTGCAGGATCACCATGTCAGCTTTTTAATTCTTTCTTTGATCATGGAAGGCCCAAAATTGCCAGTTAACAAAATTATGTGAAAGGTTTGAACCAAGGTGTCATTTCATAAGTAGCTTGAGTATCATCATCTGGGTGAACGTAGTCCTGAATAGGACTGTTGTTGTCGACAGTGACTGACGTTTCGACAACCTGTGCGGTAGTCATCTTCAAAAAGCTAACTAGCTGGCTACGAATGCCAATCAAAAATGACACAGCACAAACAAATAACTGCAAATTGCGACTGAAACACAAAGAAAGGCAGTCTTCCGGGCCAAGGGCTGGCACACAGCCTATGTAATATTTGAGTGCCCACAATAAAATGTGATTTGACTGTTGGTCCTCTCAAATTAGACAATGGTCTTAATGTCACTGAGTGCTATTAAATAACTGCCATTAATAAATACTGTTAGTGTAATGACTATATTATCACCTTCATATTGAACGTAACCATCTGGATTAAGATGGCGGGATCTATTTCAGGGTAGAGGGCTCCTGTGATAAACAACAGGTCTGATTTTGAAAGAGGCTCCACGAACACCTTAAATAAAATGAAAGAGAACAAATTTAATGCGCGACTTACAATGCTACTAAGCGTACCTTAAGTTGCACTGCCGTAGGCTGTTAGAGTTGAAACAGTTTGGCCAAGATGAAAATGGTCTGAAAATATTTTTGAAGGTACCCAGCAAATGCCAGGAAACAGTAGACGAAATTTACCAGTTCATCATTCAAACTGAGACACGAAGACGTTGAGAGGGATTGACTAACTTTCAACTCAACTCTATCAACTAAAGGACAAAAATTATCCTTCTACTCCTTCCCTTAAAAGGTAAATAAATAAATAAATAAATAAATAAATAAATGAGGTTACAAAACTTTTCTGGAGGGCTTGACATGCATTTGAAAGAATTCCATTAAATGTTAAATAGGCTGTTGAGTTATCGGTTCCCAAAATATTTGTAACAGCAGTAAGGCGCGCTAGTTTGTCCATTTTGCTCCAGTAGGAGCGGAGCGCCCCCACGATTGTCGCTTCTGATGACGCTACCGTGCCACCCAATGTTCTTTGTATTGTTATCGGATTCTCCTATTCCATGTTTTTTTCGCCCAAGCTTTTGTCCTTCAAATGGCCAGCTTCATATCAGTTCAATGGTGGGGAGTCATTTCGGTACCAAGCGATAAATAACAGTCGCTCAGCAAAATGTGTAACCAACCCAACAAATCTGGCTTTTGGTGTCTTGAGCAGAGAAATATTTCATGCACCAAATACATCCCTTCATAGTCTACTGTTAATATACCTGAGTAAATCTGTTGAGGAAGGACTTTGGCAATCCCTTTCTTCCACCTCCCTGATTCAGGGGATTCTGACAAGCAAACAACCTTGTTTTGCCTCGCTGAACTTTGAATGTCATTCCAAGCTCGGGAATGTAGATCTGCAAGAGCAGCGAAAGGGGAAAACGGTTTAAAAAGTTCAAAAATATACCACGCCTGGCTGAGCAGTGAGCTATGGAAAGGACAAGGAATAATTCGCACATCGCCTCGCGTTTCTATTGCGCACATCTAGCCCAGTGGGAAAGAATTAAACATCATTCACCGCAACTAAGAATAACTTGACAAATTTATAAAAGCCAGATGAGCTTTTCAATTAGCATTAAAACACCAAGATAAACATTAAAATTCTCATTTGTGGCCCCTTGTATTTTCCTATAGAACAAATGTACTAAATATGATA
>CALNXI010005034.1:7312-18180 GCA_942486025.1 Porites evermanni | reverse complement strand
AGAATAGTTCTAAGAAATTACCACTAGAGTCCATTTCAACAACGAACATGTCTAATTGTAAGCCATTTTTGTGTTTACAACTACTGCTGCCACAGCCATAGCAACTCCGCGTGTCCCGCAATTTTCCGAGTAAGCCGCTAAAAGGTAGAATTCCCCAGTGGCGGTCCGTTTCTTCCGTTTGAAAAAATATATCCTCAGGAAGTTCTTTGACGCCGTATTTAACAAACTTCTCATAGTCTGCTTTAGGAATACATATATCTATGTCGTTGTCGAAAGGGACGTGTCCATTATGACGTGCAGCGCCTAATAAAGTCCCTCTGTGCAACCAGTATCTTATGCCATGCTTTTTAGCTATAAGATCAAAGATTCTTAGAATTCTGGTTAGGACGAGTTGAGCTTGTCGAAGCCGTGTGCTTCCATTGCGACGAATGCCAGGGCAGTTGATATCCCCTTCAGGTTTCCGCTCGCATGGAGCTAATCTTGTGTAACGCACAGGTTTGAAGTCGGAGTCTTTCGCAACATACAAAGACATCTCTGAAATCACTGGTGTTCCCCGTGGAAAAGTAAACAGAGTCAGTACTATTAAAGCCGTTGTAACTAAAGCCAATATAAAGACAGTTTTCTTTCGGTGGATGAAACGTGGATAAGTGCACCAACCAAACGTGTCGAAGGTGACTAATTTTCGATAAACGAATTCCATCGCGGACTTTTTCTGTTCTCAGGCAACGTATATGGTAAAAAAATGGTAGAGAAGATTTTGAAGAGTAATAATTACACTGCTTTGCTTGCAGTTTGCATTGATATGGTCAAGAAATCACTCTAATACAAGTCAATTATTCGGTTGAATGCCCTTTATGGTCTTTAGTTGTTTACAGTTAGGTCCAATCCTGTGCGGGGTTGCTGATCGCCGAGTGGTGAGGGAGTCTGGGGGGAAAGCGGACAAGGGGCTGGGAGTAACCTGCGTGGCAGGCGCGAATAGGGAAACTGAGAGGTGGGAAAAAACCGCGAATCTTATCTCTCCTTTTCGCTCCCTTGCCCTCTTCTTCCGACGCCTGCCAGCAGGCCACTGGCGGAAGCACAAGGTAGGGGAAACTGGAGCCACGAAGTTCACAGAAACCAGTCTATGTTTCAATTCTATGATTGTAGCCTCAGCANCTTCCATTGCGACGAATGCCAGGGCAGTTGATATCCCCTTCAGGTTTCCGCTCGCATGGAGCTAATCTTGTGTAACGCACAGGTTTGAAGTCGGAGTCTTTCGCAACATACAAAGACATCTCTGAAATCACTGGTGTTCCCCGTGGAAAAGTAAACAGAGTCAGTACTATTAAAGCCGTTGTAACTAAAGCCAATATAAAGACAGTTTTCTTTCGGTGGATGAAACGTGGATAAGTGCACCAACCAAACGTGTCGAAGGTGACTAATTTTCGATAAACGAATTCCATCGCGGACTTTTTCTGTTCTCAGGCAACGTATATGGTAAAAAAATGGTAGAGAAGATTTTGAAGAGTAATAATTACACTGCTTTGCTTGCAGTTTGCATTGATATGGTCAAGAAATCACTCTAATACAAGTCAATTATTCGGTTGAATGCCCTTTATGGTCTTTAGTTGTTTACAGTTAGGTCCAATCCTGTGCGGGGTTGCTGATCGCCGAGTGGTGAGGGAGTCTGGGGGGAAAGCGGACAAGGGGCTGGGAGTAACCTGCGTGGCAGGCGCGAATAGGGAAACTGAGAGGTGGGAAAAAACCGCGAATCTTATCTCTCCTTTTCGCTCCCTTGCCCTCTTCTTCCGACGCCTGCCAGCAGGCCACTGGCGGAAGCACAAGGTAGGGGAAACTGGAGCCACGAAGTTCACAGAAACCAGTCTATGTTTCAATTCTATGATTGTAGCCTCAGCAGCCGCTGGATCACCAGCACGAGCAAAGTTTTGGGACCTTGAGAAGAATGGGAAGGAGACGCCAAAATGGCGGCTTCGCCCAAACCCTCGCACGCGCGTGAAAATAATTTCCCCAGCTACGCAGGTCTCCATGATTGTAGTTTGCAAAATCGAGCGAGATCCAGGTGTCTACTGCACGATCCTAGACTGCGAGTAGTCGCTATTTTTCTTCAGATTTAGTGATGGGAGTGCACGCGCGCTTCGATCGCGAGCGGCAAAGCATTTCGCTCGACGGACTAGAAAAAAAAAAAAGATCATAGTCCATCACGATCCACCCTCAAACATGAATCGTTCAGACAATATTCCAAGAATGAATTCGTTCGGAATGAAACTGACTAATCGAATTTTTAATCGCCAAAATGGGAATTAAATTGTTTACAGGAACGCTTTTTTGAACACTCTACAAGGTTTGAAGTTGTATACCAGCCATCCTCAGTTAAACCAAATCACTTCACCGTTTGTAATTAATGTATAATTCAGGCCTTGTCTTCAGGAAGGTCAAACACCTGTCTTGTCACCTTCATCAAAGACTTCTTCGAATTCCTAAGGGTAGAACAGACGAGGGAGGGCTTAGTGAGATGGTCAATGTTGTAAGCTTGCTATTAACAATCTGTGGTAAGGTAAGTAAAATTGTGGATTAAAATGTCATTTCTGGGATTAGGGATAATTGTCTTTACTGACCAATGGCTGTCCTTGTTCGAGTTGATGAGGTTAAAATTGGTTCTTGCAAACTCGGTGGCGTTTATTTAGCCTCGCGCAATTTGCTAAGTGTAGACGAATTTTCCATAAACTGCATGAATTCCTATACACCCTATCAAAGTTCAAAATAGGAGAGGAAAACGCGTCGTTGTCCGTTCATAAGACATCGCATTAGGACGTTTCACGTCGTCGATCGAGTCGTACAGTGTTGTCTTTTGCTTATTAAATTCCGTATTGTTTTTTGACGTTCTCGTTGCCACCATCGTCTTGGTGGCTTGGGCTTCCTATTGTCGCTAAACACAAAGTCAAACGTACCATCTAAAGAAGTTTGGAAAGTACTGGTTTAAATAAGGTGGTACAAGAACTGAATGGTTTGCTATCCAGACTTCATCCAAATTGTTTGCCATGCTTACTGCCATCAACTTTGCACAGCGTTCAGTCGACATCAATGGCAAACTCTTCATAACGTTTGACAATACCAATGCATCAAGAGGCTAAAATACAAACAAATAATGTTGTATGCGGAGGTACATTTGGTCTCATGATACTTCGATTCACTAAACAGAATAAGTTAGAAAAATAATTATGTTGTTATAAACTTCATAGTGCTGATCAAAATTCTCTTTGAATTCACTCTCTTTTTTTGGCTTTAAAACGACGTAAAAAAGCAAATTCATCTCGATGGAGGCTAATGGGTGACTTATACCCGGAGATAGAGGGGGGAGGGGGGAGGGGGTATAACGGAATGTCTTTTTTGTTTGCCGGTCGATTGGCCTTCAACGAGTGGTTCTTATGAGAGGGTCTCAATGGGGTTAACCGATAGCCGTAAAAAGGCCAAAAATTTAGTCGATAGCCGTAAAAATTGAAAAATTTTAACCGTTAGCCGTAAATCGAGTAAAAAAGAGTTAACCGTAAAAGAAATTGTTCCCTAGATTTGCCACTTTTAAGGGAGTTACAAAACTCACTTATGGTTGCGTTTTTTATTTCCCGGCTAGTGAGACTCCGTACGTACGTTAGGTGAAGCGCCTTTTAGGTGTTGACCAAGACCTAGGCTCCATTTCCTCCACTCTCTCGGGGAACTAATTTTTTCCATAGCGAAAGTGTGGCTTCTTGCTGGGGATTAATATTTGCTATTTTCAGGAGGTCGTGCCCTCAAAACACTAGTGAAACAATACACAGAGATGTCACTGTTTGTAAAACGCGTTGCCGATAAACAATATTTCCCTGTTTTTCTCTGACGCTACGGTAGACATTGCCGTCCCTGTACGGCGTCTTCCCACGCAATCTCGGTCAAGGCATTTCGGTGGCGAACTCGCTAGGACCACGTGACCCGAAACGCATTAGCCGCGCGGAATAATGAGGCCTACGGACAAGGCAACGGTAGACAGTCGTTCCGTACAGTCCTTCGCTATCATTAAAAACACCGGACACGGGAATTTTGTTATTGGCCGTTTTCACGCTAGAGCTAGAGATGGATTATCCGTCTGAGACTAGCCTGTGTAAAGTAGCGCCCTCCTCACAGACACCCCTTCTCCTATTTTTTCTGAGGAGAGGGGGCGGCTGTACACAGGCTATCTGGAACGGATAATCCCGTCTTGAAACTGTCCGTCGAAATTGACGGATAAAGTCAGGCGGATTGTTCATTCAAAATTAATACTATTCCATTTTCAAATTACGAAGTATTACCTACCCGACGCGAATCATCAAACGGATAACCCGTCTCACACGAGTAATCCGTCTCTAGTATGAAAACGGCCATTTCTGTTATAATGAATGTCGCGCCCCGGCCTTGAGTTGGGCGTTTGCGTGTCCGCTTTTGCTTTTTCACAAAGATTATTTTTAAATTGACTATTGACATTTCTATGTACAAAATAATATTAGAAGTGAAATACTTCTTAAAAAGAATGATCTATCAAATATTAAAATTTTTCAAAAGAATAGTTTGTTTCATCCCGAGATGATCTGAAGACCTTATTTGAGGGTCTGGGTGGGGTTAACTGACAACTGACAAATGGCCAAAATTTTAACTGACAACTGACAAATAGACGAAAATTTAACTGACTACTGACATTTGCCTTGGGTTTTACTGACAAAACCAAAAGGACCTGATTGTCCGGCCTTAGTTTCTACACCCGTTTTTAAGACCTTAAATAGCATTGTTCCACTCCTTTCATCAGACAATGTGATCAAATGTGCGTTTTTAGGGGTAATCTTAGCAGCAAGACGCTTAAGTGTCATATTTCGTCAATGATTTTACTGTAAAACCCATGTGTGTCATATATCATCTGTTGTAAATGACCTATGATTTCAAATTTACGCTCCTCTGAATGGCTGATCAGAATGAGGGATTTGTGAGTCAGGCGTGAGAAATTGTCCTTGATGCGTGAGATCGTTGTCTTTAGTCCATAGTCGTACGACTCACGCATAATGCGTATCAATATTGTGATGTTATAAATTTTGATTGGCTTAATGATTGGCTGCTATGTTGGACTCTGGCCAGCAAAAACGTTTGAGTGGAGGAGAGTAACACAAGACTTGGGAAAAAGGAGGGCCACTTGAAATGCTTACAATAGCAAAACTGATTAAAAATTAAGGTACTATTGCATCAGTTTTGGAATTTAATGTTTAATGTACATTATATGTGCCTTTTAAGCCAAATGTTGCATTAAAAATATCCAAATAAGTTTCATAGCTAATCATTAATAACCATTTAACTGACAACTGACAAAAGCCCAACATTTAACTGACACCTGACAAATGGCCGAAATTTTAACTGACAACTGACATTTGTACTTCCCCCCATCCAGACCCTCTTATTTCGATTTAAAGATACAAAAAATACAGGTTAATTAATATTTAACTTTTTGAAACAAAGGAAGTTAATTTTTAATTTTTTTGTTAACCGTAACTGAAAAAAATTAACCGATAGCCGTAAAATAGCCAAAATTTTAGCCGATAACCGTAAAAGCCACCACCCCATTGAGACCCTCTTATGAGTGGGGGTGGGGAGGGGGGTGGGGGTGGGGCGCTTACAAGCTGAAGTTTACGGTATCTACCGTAGCGCCCACGCGGTTTTCATACCATCACTTCTGTATTGTGCACATTTGGGCCCATTCCCCTTGTTATCCTTATGAAGGAGACACTTAATTTATCTGTATATGAATTTTATCTTTCAGCCTAGAGGTAAGAAAGTCTATATAAATATGATAGTTAAGGAGGTGTACATACATATGCATGTTTCACATTTGTATAGATTCTACGATGAAGACGACTACGAGCACTAGATATTCTCAAAACTGATTAGAGAACGCGTGAGCCAACGTTCTTTGGCGGGGAAATGTGATAGCCGTCGCCATTCTACTACGGTTTTAATTATAACGAGAACGTCGTAGTCACGAAAACAACTTATCAAATATTAAGAAATTTTATTATTTAGCGATCGGGAGAGGGTTTTACCTCCTTCGATAGAAATAAGCGTACTAACTTTTGTGGTGACAAAAAAAGTACAATGAAGCTTTTCGGGGTGTCTATTCCTAGAAAATACGGAGAAACTCAGAAACTTAGATGCCGCCGTCATCATAGTAGGACGCGTCACCGAATCTGAACTCTCTGATAACAAAACTCTATCAACTCTGTTTTTTTTTTTTGTTGTTTTTTTCATTCAAGACAGTTATTACTCTAATTACAAAGAACTAATTAAAAAGAAACTAATTAAAAAATTCTAAACAAATCTATTTACCCTGTTGATGTCTTTAGTAAAGGCATTCTTAAATACGTCCGAAATGACAGGTCCTGGACAGATGATTTGGACTCCAATGTTGTACTCCATCAACTCAAGGCGAGCTGTGTCAAAGTAACCCTGGTAAAGAAATTAGGATATGTTCACACTAGCTATACCAAATAACTTTTTCGCCACCACAAAAATCATACCGGATGGGGATTCATAATAACAGTGAGGTCGGCGCGATTTCTGTGACAAGGTTTTGTGCCATACTTTGGTGCATTGTGAACATCTATTTGGCCCATCGCGGAAGTAAAAAGAGCGAGTCCTGGAACCCACTGAAGCGGAAGTAAATATCCAGGAGTGAGGACCGGAATTTAGCCTTGCACGAAACCCTTTCGGCCAGCGCGCTGCTCCGGCCCGATGTTCGATGTGTGTGAACGACTTGTGCCGCCCTGGGACGGCGTTCCTTTTGTAGCCTCCGTTGAAGGTTGTGTTGCAAACCGAAATGTCGGGCAAATATAATTCACCACTTTATTTTTGTTTTCTTTGTATATTTTTTCTATCACTCTTCCTGCCGTAAGGATCAGTTTACTGCATTAAATTTAAAATTTGGTATACTCAAGATTTTACGGATCCAGGTCTACTGAAGATCCGGAGGATCCTCACTGGTTTTTCATTGTGTTTTTGCCCTCACAAGTGTTTCTTTTTATAGCTATCTAATATAGTCTGGACATAGCCTTAATATCCTGATTTCAACAGGAAATAATTGCTATATTTTTACCTAGACGATAAATAAGGGGTGCCTTGGAAGTAGCGGTTCATGACTGAATTTCCATGAACTTTAAGATTCCTATTTTAGATGAAATGTATGCAATATGTCACTCCATATGTATGAAAGGGACAACTGGGTTGCACAATTCTGAAACTTTGCAGCACTTTCAAAAAATGCCAAAATATAAAGGGAAATATTTTTTGCCTTGTAGTAGTTTAACTTGAACCACTCAATTTTATAGTAATTAGAACGAGTATGACATTTAATCATCACTAAATACAACTACCATGATGTCTGCAAAATCAGGCTGAACAGGAAGCATAAACATGCAAAATTAACAGTAAAACAAATTTCATTGCTTTGCTGCACCTCTATGGCACACGAGGGGAGGAGGGAGGGGCAAAAAACAAAAGTCTGAAGAGAACTCTTGGGACATGAACGCATATGAGAGCAATCTGACGATGCTATGGCGTATAAATACTAAGCTCAATACCCGAGGGTGATACAAAGGTCACTAGCGGAAAAACGTGGAAATTTACGTATAGCGCGCCAGTCCATTTCGGCGCAAGCATATCAATGAAAACAGTTAATAATGTTAGAGCGATTTTCGTATGACCTTGAAAATGTTTTCAGTAAGTGTTCGTTATTTGTTTTATCAGCCAATGGATCAAAAGATCAAAACATGGCCAGTTCGTTTTTCTGCCATAGAAACCCCTAATATGGAGAGGGCATTGCTCCATTGGCCAATCATGTTGTAGTATGACGTCAAAGCGAAGTATCGGTTGATTTCTAGAAAGTTCTCGGGCATGAAGTTTTTTCACCCGAGCGTTCGCTTAACCAACCAAAAGCCACGCACGTTTGTATCTGTTCGATAAACTAATTGTTACAAATCGCTATATTTCCGTTCGTTTGTTGTTTCTACTTTGCTCGCGCGTATTCATTTCAAGGTCATACGAAAATCGCTCTGCCAGTCGAATACGTACGTGCAATGCATGTTTACTAGCAGAGTATGTATTGAAATAAGGGAACCCTGCGGGAAAAAAAAAAATGAAAAAAAAAATTAAATAATTCTAACAACACAAGCTGCATAATATAAAATTTAGCGTGAGAATGGAATTCAGCTCTAGAGGTATTTAATATGAGTTAATGTACTGATTGAAAGCAAGATTACCATACTTTCCAATAAGGCTGCTCACAATAACAATCTGTCCCTCACGGCGTTTGATCATGTGGGGAAGAATCGCTTTGGTCAAGGAAATAGTGCCAACAGTATTTAAACCCAGAATAGCTCTGTCGACTTCCAAGGAAGTCTTTCTTATCAAACTAATCTGTGTCCGCCCACCATTATTAACCAAGACATCAACCTGCATGAAAAGAAAGATCAGGTGAAGTAACATATCAGAGAGAAAGAACTTGATATTGACTGTACTATAATTGGTTGTTAACTTATGAGAGATAACTAATTGTAATAATTATTCATTCAAAATATTGCTCCGTTTCTTTACTTGCTCAAATGCCTTACCTAATATAATTCTTCATGATATCCGGTAAAATGACGTCCAAAGTTCAGGCTATCGCCCAAAAAAGGGACAGCAACCGAGAAACCCTGGTTATGGGAATCTGAGCTTGTGTTAGTTCATGAGTTTTTTTTTATATAGAGCTGGAGAAAATGGCAGAAAATTTCACACGTTTTACGACGGGATAAACTTCTACCTAAACACACAGCAAGAACAGCAAAAATACATTTCAACGGCTATTCAACTGCTATTTGAGGAATATCTGCTAAACATCGATCAGACTTAACCCTCGGACGTACACGAAAATTCATACCCCCACCGCGGTACAAGGAAGGGGGGGAGGTGGTTGTTCATGGAACCCCTTCCTAGAGTTTTTGATATGTTGCAGTATTTGGAAGCGATTTTGCCTTCAGTGGAAAGCCTTTGATCTTCAATTCTCAACAAGATGAGGCATATTTTATGGGTGGTAACGCTACTGGAGGCCTGTAACGTCACCAACAATGGAATTATCTAGGATTTTACCAAGAATTGGAAATCAGGCTAAAACCGCAAGAAATGGTAATTTTTTGTGCTTGTACTTTTAAGTTGTTGAAAGAAGTTGAGAAAACATGTACTTTCACTCAAAAATGGCTTGACCACCTGCTACTTATGACGTCATATCTCGTACCATAGCCATAGTAACTGATCATCACTAAACTTGTCTCAAAATGCGTGCGAGGGATAAACGAACAGCTACTGAAAACATCAGGTGCTGATGTTTTATTGTCAAAGAAAAACCTCAGGACGGGGTGGCAACCACCCCTCCCCCCCCGCCCCCTTTGTGCGTCCGAGGGTTAAAATCGATCGAGGTAAGCATGTTTTAAGTTTGAAAATTTCTTGAATGGATAATAAAACACTCACTGGATACGGCTTTCGTATGATCTGCATAAGTTTGTCAGATCATAAGAAGGCCGAATTCAGTAACTGTTAATTAATATTACACATTACCTTCACTATCACTCGTTATTATTATATTGCTAAGGGCATACAGTTAATTTTTGAAAGCAGCACAACCCTCAGATAAGTTAGGTATCTGCTAGCAGATACGATAACTGACTAATGTGTTGGTTGCGAACGGAGGCATGATTTTTCCAAGAAAACTGATTCAGCTGTATTACGTGAGACGTTTTGTTTGACGTTATTTTCTTTGAAGAATTATGTGTAATAAAACAATAATTATTAGATTCGAGTTTGGTGATATATCCGGTAGAATCAAGATCGAGACAAAAAACTGTACTCATGATCAGTTGACAACCTCCACCTAGATTATTTTGATATCCAGTATAGTATGCATGAACAAAGCCTCATTCAACGATTTGACTGTTTAATACTCATAGGTCGTTGTAATGAGCTTTAATAACTGTCAGTACCCTCGACTGGTCATAATATTTGTCCATTATATTGACCAGCCATTATTGCAAGCCTTATTCTTGTTTCCCGTTACCTTTCCAAAATGGTTGAGGACATCTTGAGCCAATATTGCATGAGTGTCATATTTCAGCAAGTCCAGAGGAAGAACTAGAATATCTTGATCTTGATTAAACGATGGATCAAGGGCAAGTGAAATTGCTGTTACGTTGGGAAAAGACATAGTATAAAGATCGAGCTCAGTACGTATATAATAAGCCATTCGCTTGCAAGTAGGATATTTATGTCGCTGAATTCCTCGTCAAAGATTGTTTATCTCATAGTTAGTAACTACTAACTATGTTTATCTCTTGCAGAGGTCTTCCTGTTACTAGTCTACTTTAACCTTTCAGAATTGATATAAGATAGACATGAGTGGCAAAATAAATAAATAAACAAAAATAAATAAAAACGTATGATTAATGCAGTTCGTGCGTGTGAGGTAATGGACATGCGCGGCGTCATAAGGAGATTATCTCATATCCAACAACCTCGAGTGGAATAATTATCAAAAACGCCCGCAAAATATCGAGAAATCTTCCCGACTTTATTTGTCAAAACAACCGATTTTCAGCTTGTTTTTAATTTTGAGCAGACGCGCACAGTTACCATATTTTGAGAGCATGGTATAATGGCTCATATACCATGATGGCTAAGCCAGTCAGAGCTCTAGAATTGCATTATCCAATGATTCAGTTTTTAATACCAACATTTATTTAATGTGATAATTTCTGCCTCCTCCTCCACAGGCCAAAGCACGGCCTTCTAACGCTGGG
>CALNXI010005033.1:0-18182 GCA_942486025.1 Porites evermanni | reverse complement strand
TTTTTACTGGTGTGCTCTGTGCTGAAATTTTCATATTCACTGCATCCATTGAGTAGGTTATAGACAAACGCTCATTTTCTTCTTTGTTCTTGCAATCTGTTTTAGTGCGTCAGGCTTCAGAGTGGGCTGTAAATCAGTGTCTCTTGCTTTGTATTGCTTTGCTTTGTATTGCGCAGTCCGTTTCCGGTTTTGCGCTGATTGGACTGATTAAAAGTACACCGCCTTTTAAAGTTTTCTCCTTTATTTTGATAAACGAAACATTTTTTGTTAATCAGGGATATGAACAGTTTCGTCAGATAGTCGACCTGTGCAGTGCCTTCCTTCCATTTGGTTTTGTTTGACAGACGCTGTTGTTGTGTGATATGAGAAGTCATTCCTGGGTTTGTTTTTCTCCTTTTCCTGAATGGATGTATTTGTTTGACAGAATAACGTAACGAAATTACGTGCCGTCAATGACAGAAAGGCTTGATCGACTTCACTACAAAAGACAAAGAGGAACGCTTTCCGTAAAGTTTCCGGTTCCTTTAAACAGTTCGCGGATGAAGGGGCTTTATTTTTTGCTTTCAAAATGTCTATATCTTCAAAAGAATTAATGTTGATTTCCGAAAAGAGTTCTTAATTCCCGGGTACTTCGATTCTGTTACAGAAGATGAATTCTGCTACTGATAGAATAACGTATACATGTTGTATCAAACTAAGTTTCCAGTCTTTTTTTGTGGGCGTCAGTGTGGGCGTTGTGACTTATTGTAAATCAAAGGGGCTTAACCCTGCTCTCTACGCTCTGGAAAATATTGCCTTGCCAAACTCTTGCTACTGTTTGAAATACACTTAATTGCAAACAGAACGAATTGCAAATAAAAATGATTGTCTATTAAGGAATTCTTTTTTTATTTAAAGAACGTTCAATTCTGACTACAAAGAGAGCTTTGATTTTGCCTACAAAAGTCTTGATGGCTCCGCGTTGTAAATTACTCTGCTGAACGTTTTTGTCGTTTTCAGCTGTCACTATGAGGGTATAAAAATGGAAGCTAATTACAACTAATGGTTGTTTTCATTCGCTTAACATTACAAAGTTACGCCAGCAAAGACTAGGGTTGCCAGAAACAAACGGGCTGCAATCGATATTGGTTCGAGCGGCAACTGAAACTGGTAATTCCTACATTAACTCCTTAATTCTATCTTAACGGATACTCGTGTGACATTTCAGTCTCTCGGCCATTTTGTAATCGTTATAAACGCGACTTACAATTTGCTTCGCTTGAAAATCCCACGCTATTCTACGATTGCTGGTAGTAAAGGTTATTCAAGAACCTTTTATTTCTTAATGGCTAATGGATGAAGAGACAGTAGCTATTGTTAGGGCACTAGTTAACAATAAAAACACTAGCATTAATGAGCGTCCTCGTTTTTTCTGTCTTGGCACGTTGCTGGACTTCTAGCTCTAATGAGTGCCAGTTCACAATTACTAGACATTCTGCATTTTCTCGAAAGACGGTTAAAATAATCTTTCGCAGCCTATTATAAACAGATAGCGCTAATAATATAAAAATTTCATAGTGCAATTTCATGTGCATTTTTACGCAATTGGTTTTGGTTCTTTTAGTCCAAAACCAAATGCAAATGATTTTGGGGGCGCCCCAATAGCTAAAACGTGAGCATCCACGTGATCGTACACGTGCCAGTAGAAGTAGTAGCAGTTCTTCTGTTGCTGCTAGTAGTAAAAGTTTCTTTTAGCTTTCTTCAGGGACAGTAAGTTTAAAATCTGGAAATTGATTTGCGCCTTTGACAATACCGCAATTTATCTTTCGTAGTAAATGATGCGTACAGATGAGTGGGCGAACTTTGTTTGGAATTCACACGCTATTGAAAATTCGAAGTTTGCCAATAACTTTCTCAAGTATGTGATAATATCCATTCCACACTTACAAGAGAGTTAGCAAACATTGCTAAGAGGCTGTTTAAGGAAACAACCTGTTTGGAAAACTTCTGTCGCGTCATCAGTCAATTGAATTAAATCACAGTTCACTTAGAATAGACCTCGTCGTCTTTTGTCGTTGAAGTATCTTCTTCCTGGCCATCTGAAAATGTTTAGAATTCACACTAAAAGACGTTCGTTCCATGACCATTTCTTTTTATTTCTAATGAGTAAATTTTGCTGTACAGTTTTCAAATGTTATTGCACTATTTAAGAAGAATCTTGGAGTAAATAAAAATGAAACTTGTCTTAAATAACTCTAAATAGATAAATAAACGTCCTACTATCATAATAAAGTTAAGCTATATTCATTTTATACACATGTTTCTCTGTAAGGATCAAAGACAGGTTCAAATACTTGATCTTCCCAGTACATTAGTTCACGTTTGTCCCCATCGCTGTTTTTAACAACTAACGCTCTTCCAATCGTAAAGATCATTTTATCACTGTCCGCCATTTCAAGTACCGTCCAAAAATCGTCCGTTTCGGCTTCCAAAGCCGCTCCAGCGTTTATTAAGACTACTGCACAGCTGACATGGTCGTGAAACACGGCGTCATGCAAAGGTGTCCATCCGTATTCGTCCTTGACATTCACGTTTGCTCCGAGATCGATCAGTAACTGAAGACATTCATAGCTTCCCTCGATGGCAGCGCGATGGAGAGGAGTCAGGCCGTTACACCCGACTCGATTAAAGTCAACTTTTCGTGATTTTATCAGATGACACGTCTCAACGAAGTCGTCGTTTTTTATTGCGATGTCTAGCAGAATATCAGCTGGAAACGTCACGCTCTTGTAGATGCGGTTTCTTAAAACGGAACGCGGAAACGTGCCTGTTTGCGTTCGCGTAATATTCCATGTTGACGAGCGTTTGACTGTCCTCTTTGGAGGTGGTTCCGAGATGGCGCGACTTCGCGGCATGAAAGGAGAGCGTTTTAAGGCAGCAAACTCTTGTTTGGTAAGCGCCGTTGTTGCACGCCTGGTAAGATGCGTCGTTGACTCATCATCGACTGACATGAATCCACTTGAAATGGACTCGTCTGTTTGCACAGACTCCATTGAAATACTATCAGGAGACTTGTCCATCTCGCAAAAGCCCGATTCGGCTTCGCTGAACCTGCTACAGTCGGACACGTTGGATAGGCTTGATAGCCTTGAATCAGGCTCTCTAAATCCCAAAAGATTAGCAATGGGTCGCTTGCCTAATAACTGAGAGAATGGAATGGACTTTTTCCGACTTGATTTTATGTCTAATTGTTTGGCGACTTTTTGTCTGGCCTTTTCCGTTAACTCTTCAAACTGTAAACGTTCTTTTGCAAGTTGAGCTTTTCCCGTGCGTGCCATCATTTGTACAAGGAGTAAAGTCATTTCCTCATCATGACTACAGTCTAAAGGAATTTTACCGCGCGCTGACTTGCAACAAATGTCCGCACCTCGCTGAAACAGGAGCTCCGCTAATAGTTTATCCCCTATTTTCGACGCAATATGTAATGGTGTTCTACCTTGTTTATCTTTAGCGTTCACATTCACTCCCTTCTCCAGCAATATTGACACTAAAATTAAATTGCCTTCTTCGCATGCTCGGTGCAGAGCAAACATCTTCAAACAATTGATATCAATGCCCGTAGTTAGCACCTTGGTTTTCTTTGCAATGATCTTCCTATGACGACAACAAGCTTAAGTCCGGCAATGTCGTCACGACCGGTACGCCAAGGGCAACTTGAACTATCAGCGCTGCCGTTTCCTAAGCAAAATTGAGCAGGTGTGACAAATCTCCTGTCGAGGACATGTTATATAACTGTACAGCTAGAGACGATTTTGTTTCGCAAACAAATACCTACAGAATTTCGGTTCCTGTGACTACATTGTTATGGTACTGACGTAAATCCCTTGGGTTAACTTTAATCGCTTATTCACTGTAAAAGTTTCCTGATGACTTAAGACGTTTGTGATTTATGTGAAAAGGCCTTTGATCACGGAACGTTTGTACTTTTCATTTGTGTAACTACCAAAAACATCATCCTCTTTGATTGTGTTTCATTTTCTTAAAGACATTTAATGTAAGTATGTGCGAATTTAGGTAAATAAATTGATTACGTCTCTGTTTCATTTGTTGTTTTTTTGTTCAGCAACAAAAAGCCTTTCCTAAAGATTTTTCCTGGTCTCATTCAAAACTAACGTAAGATTTATATCCGTAGCGGATGAAAAAAGCCTATCATATCTTTCCCAAGATCATGAGAAAATTGCATGCGTTTTTAAGTCTCTCAACCTTAGTAAATGCAAAATCATTGTAAACTTTTTAAAAGGTGACTTTTGTTCTTACACTCGCTAATCTATTGTTAGCTCTTGTTTTAACAAGCCGACGCTGCTTTTGAAAAGAGTCCAGCCTTTGGTTCCTTCTCTCTTTGAACCTTACCGCCTTTAAAAGCTAAACAATTGAACGGACATTCATAACTTATCTCTAATGAATCCCTATAGAAACTGAATTCCTTTCTTCCTTTTCAAAAACATCAATTTTCTTTGCTGTAAGTAACATTTCCTTTCTACCATCGGCAAAACTCTTTATAAAGAGTTCCTGGTCCGTACATTATTTTTCCAAGACCGTCTATTCACTATCGGAAAGTTTAAGAGATCAGCAAAGGGCTTCTCTGAGCTGCTATCCCATCAAAAGGCTGGCTCCGCCCATTAGAGTGACAGGCATAGGCAAAGAAAACTGTGTCCTACAAAATACATACATTAAATTCAATTTATGCCCTGCCGTTGCTGGCCTTGCTCTCCACCAACCTTACACACAGATTAGATAGGGACGAAAAAGAAACCATACATTTTTCAAAATAGCAGGTGCTTAAACCCCATTTTCATGGTCTATCTGACTGGATGTTTATCCAGAGGTTCCTGGTAATCTGGGTCCGTCGTCATTGGTTGGGATCAATGGGCGAGGTGAGAGGATAAATGGACTAAAATGGAATGAACGTAAAAGTACGCCTTTACATGCTGACTTCCGATTTTATTCTTCTAGTTACCACGCCATTCAGACTGGCTTGCTGAAAGAGAGGAAAATTGCCACATTTTTTTTCTACATATACGTTGTATTCTGTCTGTGATAGCAAAGTAGATAGGATATAACTCAGTGCAGTAAAGTTAATCTTAGGCAATTCCCAAGTTGGTCCAAGCCTCTGTTTCAAGCGAGACTAAGTGCACACCCATTGATATGAAAATCATTTTCTATTCTCATGCAAATAAAATTCATTTTCACATGAAAAGTTTTGCACTTAACCTCATTTTGAAAGTGAGGGTTTTTGGAACACGGAGATGGTCTATTAATAAAAGGAGAAATTTGATCCTAGCATGAGCCCATCAAATTGATGGGCTCCTGATTCTAGTCACCAGGTCATTAGCTCTTGTAGTTATGTCCATGTCTTTATTTTGCGAGTATAAGTCACGTGTTATTTCTAGAATCATTTTTGTTTTTGTTCATTTGTTATTTGACTTTATAAGATTTTATACAGAAATTAAAAAAGGAAAAAGAAATGTTAACTCTCTTGTTCCAGTTAAAAACTTTCGTCATTTCAAAAGTTTAATACGTTTGCGGAAGTTAGCGAAATTCAGGATTAGTGTACAGGAAGTTTTTGAGATTCGTTCTAAACTGAGTCACCATTAAACTAACGTTTCTTTATCGTAATTACAATTTTTGGACTTTTCACCACTATTCATTGACATTGCCCTTCCGATCACTAAAATCATCTCATCGTCTTCGGCCATTTCAATTGGTTTGAGAAAATCACTTGTCTCGGCCTCTACGTCAGCGCCTGAGATAATAAGAAAAACGGCACAGCGGGTATGCCCATGAAACACCGTATCGTGAAGCGGAGTCCAGCCTCTATTATCAGTGACGTCGACTTCAGCGCCGCGCGAGAGAAGAAAATTGAGGCAGCGGTAGCTTCCATCCATTGCTGCGCGGTGAAGCAAAGTGTTTCCAAATTCATCCGGGAGATTGAGGTCCAGTTTTTCACGGTCAATCAAGTTGCTTAGCTCCTCAACATCGTCTTGTGATATCGCCGAACACAAGAGAGAGTGACTAGAAAAGGATACTGTTCGAGAACGGCGTTTCCAAACCGAGGATTCTTGACTATTATTTTCCTCGTGGCTGTTGCATTTAAGCGCTTCTGATGATTGTTCTCTTAAAAATGAAAATAGTGGGTGCCCTGTCGCCTTTAAAAGCTGTGAGTCTGATTGATCAGTGAGGGAAGAAAATACCAAAGAGTCACTCCCGCTTCGAAATCTCCAAACGTCTAAGTCCCTATTAGTTTTCTCTGAGAGATCTTCTCTAGGAATTTCTTCTTGATATGTATCTAACGTAGAGTAAAAAGATGACGTCTTGAGACTCGGAAAGCCATGGTTATTTTCATTTCCAGTCTCCAAGTGATCTTTATCCCCGAATTCGCTTGCTTCGCTTTCGTCAGTCTTGATCCGCACCACAGAGAACATAGAGTCGCTAATGCTTCTTCCCCGCGGAAGAACAGACGATACTAAAGAAGACGTGCTTTCATTATTTTCACTGAAGCTCCTTGAATGAAGGTTTAGGCTCACTCTTTTAACTTTGATATGGTCGCGCTCAATGCTCATGATAAACTCAGAATTAACTACAAAAGGAAGTTCTTGCTAATTAGTTTAGCATTCACCTAAGCCTTTTAAACAACCTATTCATCGGGAATGGAAGGAGCTATAACCATGCGTAACAGTGTAGTTTTTAGAATGATTTCAGTCGTCCCTTGAAGATTCGTTTTCCCAGGCCAAACCTAGGTAGGAATGACACAAGCATATTTTTTTAGAAGGATAACGGTTTGTTATAAGCCGTACCAGACAACGGATTTGAGTCAAATTAATAAACGTATATGTAAACTTAGAGCTGCTGATGATAGAAATGTATTGTTCCTCTAATTATACGCTTCTACTCAGTGGCGAAATACAAGTCACATTTTATTCATGAAGGACTTAGTAAATGTCCAAATTGCAAATTACACATAGTTTAGGCGAATGATAATAATCAACGATACTTGGCATCCTATTAGCATGATTGTTCACTTTAAAAGTCTTTTCGCAGCTGTCTTCATTTTCAGAGGTATTTATCGTCTGATAATCAAAGAGTTGCTCTATTTTCATAGATTTTTGGGGGGCATTGCTTACCAATTATTTGCTCAACAAGCACATATCACTTTCTGTGTGGTCGTTCGTTAAGCAGACGTCAAACAAGAGCTAGTCACTTCAATTAATTGACTAAATCTCGATTGCTCGAGAAAAGAAAATTAATTGTACCCCCCGTCAATATTGTGAAAGATTGGTTCCGGAATAATCTCCCTGTTCAATCAAAGTGACCATTTGTTTTATTGGTGAATAGGAATGCTCTTGATTAGAACTGACACTTCTAAAGGGTCCATGAAAAGACAGATCACGTACCGTCCTCTTCTGTCTAGGTAGTTACTCGAAAGAGCGCCGCCTACGAATTAGCTCTAGTCTGTGGGGCTTATAAAGTGTTTTCACATGACGTCACGTCGGCCATATCGGTGTCCCAAAACAATGAAACGGCGGCCATGTTGGTGTCCCAAAGCAGTCCTGTGGGAGATGAACTCTTTTCTTATGCAAATAATTTCTTTTGTTCCAAAACATTTGCATAGATGCTGGCCACGTGAGTGAAAACACTCTATTGTTTTTTTTTTTTTTTTTTTTTTACGGCTTTCTGGAGATTATTAACCTATCAAGGACTGTCAATGCTAAGTATTGTCATGTATTTTTGTCTGGAAGGGGTCACAGTTTTCAGAAAATTATTTCTTCAACATTCTTTCTGCACCAACCTAAACGTTTTTTTTTTTTTTACTTCTTTCTCGTATTTAAAAAAGAAATTATATGATAATTATTCAATAAATCAATTAATCAGTTTATTTAAAACAGCAAATTAATAATTTCACACTACATTACACATTGATACCCAGTAACTTTATCGTTTTGCCGACTGGGGCAAGAAACAAGGAAACTGGTAACGATCCCGCAAATTAAGCCCCAGTGCTCTCTCATTCAGCCTGGTAGAAACAATCGTTCGAGTTTTCGTTTACAGATTCGATACAGCTGTTGCTGTGTTGTTTTCTGGGGTTAAAAGCTATGAACGAAGACGAAGGAATTGATTTTCGGAGACTAGAAAGGGAGCTAGCTTTAGCTGTTGAAACGGATGCGAAGTATGATCGCGAAAATAGTGCAAAATTCCGTGCTGTCGAGCAGCGTGTTGGGAGTTACGAGGAGTTTCGGGATATTGTCAGTGCTGCACATTTGAAGCCTTTGGAGCGAAAAGATATAACAGGTTGGCTAAAACTTATTTAATGAAATTCGCCACCACTATGTTTAGAATAAAGAATCTTATAAATCTAAGTTTTGATGGTAATTTAGGGCCGAACGACCTTTTAGTGAGGTCTCATACGTGAACAGGCCCCCCCTTTACACATCTGCCACAAAGGTAAACCACTTAATATTATAATTATTAAGACTTGTTGAAATCCTTAAAGAGGGTTCAGTAGGGAGTTTTATAAGAGTTTGTTTTTGCTTTTACAGGGGAACAGACCCGTAAACAACCCTGGAATCCACATGCTCAAGGAAATTCACAGACAACACCTGTTCATTCTGATGTATCTCTGCCTACTACTATGAAAACACCTCAAAGTGCTCATGAATTTTCAAAAGTATGGAGGCGTCAGTGCAAGACAGAGAAGGAAAAATATGAACTCTTGTTGAAAATTGGTGGCCAGGAACTTGGGAGAATTTTTAAGGCAGAGATAAGCATGGGATTTTTGGGAGAGTTTCTCTCAAGTTTGCTAAACTATTTAAACGTTAATGATGCAAAGGCAGTTTGTGATATTCTCTTGCAATTGTCAAAAACAAACAGGTTTGATCTTTCTCTGAAATTCCTTGGAGAGGAGGAAAGAAAGATCACTTCAGAACTTATTAAAAGACTGGAAGAGGTTAATTTGGAAGATGACAGTGGAAACAAAGGCAAAGTGACAAAGAATGTTGAGATTTTACAGGAACTTAGAAAAATTTATGGCGTCCCTGCTGAGATAGCAAGCTGAAAGCATCTTGTGAAATTGAAGTGGGTTGTAAACAGCATAACAGGAGTAGATTGCACACAAACAAAATATTGAATGTTTTTAGTATTAGTAGTAGTGTTGAAGTAAAAAAGTTTATTCCATGGTCCCATGGTCCCAGTTTTTGTTCTGAAGGGTCCTGAAGTATTTTGCCTGGATGCATTTAGCAGTCACTGTCACATGACCTTGGAGCAGTCGTGCTCTGCACACAATTAACTTATGCAGGCTCTGTGATTCAGCCAAAATATTTCCTTTCATAACCAGTCTCCTTTACTAACTATGATGCATCCAAATAAGATATTTTTACTCTAGGTTGAAAAGGGTGTGAATAATAATATTGTACAAACAGTTCATTCCCACCACCAATTTACAGTTGAACCTTCCACAATTATTGTATAAACATGCAACAGGAACAATTAAATTTTGTCTTAAGAATTTCATTTTCGAGTTCTGGATAGTCTTGGAATTGAATTACCGGTATCAGTTATGGCAAGACATGGAAAGTTAATCAATGCAGATTTCAAAGCAAGGACAAAATGACAAAATATATTGAAGATCAGTTACAAAACAGCTTGAAGGTCTGCATTTTGGCAAGCTACACCATTGTGTCTGTTGAATTTTCTTACCTAAAAATATCCTAAAACAAGTATAGTTTTGAAAATTTTCAAAAGTGACAGCTACACTTAAGGTCATGGAAAAGTGAAAATAGACATAGAAAAAGTTTTAGAAAGTCCTGGAACTTCAAAAGCTGTAAAGAGTACAAAAGTTGTGGAAGTATGAGAAAGATGTTTCCACTGCCCAAAAATGCAAGCAAAAGTACAGTACCACTTAGCATTTAATAGCTATTTATTTTTATTTCTTGCTCAGTACAGACTAGCACATACAGTCGAACCTCCAATAACGACCACCTCTCCATAACCGCCACTTTTTTGTGGACAGTCCATACATTCATTTGTTTAACCCTTTAAATCCCAATAGTGACCAAGATCAATATTCTCCTAACAATGTCCATACATTGTCAACAGATAAGTTATGAGAATTATTAATAAAATGATCACCCAAGTAAAAATGCCTTGATCTTTTATCAAATTCTCTCAACTCATTCTTTAAGGAAATGTATGGAGATCAGTTTGGAGAATTTGTATGTGGATACTGGGGCTTGAAGGGTTAAACCTCTGTACTACGGCTACTTTCTTCTGTCCCCAAGGTGGCTGTTGTGGAGACTTTAAACTGAACTAAGGCTATTACTGCCCTTTGGTGCTACTCTGCTTATTATCAAAGCTTTAAAACAAGACTCTACTGTACATTTCTGATGACCAGCACAGCCAACCAAAAACTGTAATTCTACCCTTGTTTTTTAAATTTTTTCATTCTCTAAGAGTTCTATGGTGGTTTAACAGCTCACTGCATACTACATATGAAACACCACAGTGACACTAAGCTCTCACTACAAAAAAACATGTACAACAAAACTAACATTACATTTACCCTTTAAATTATCATCTTTTCACCAAGCATTTCCTACTTACAACCTAAATTGCATTATTTGTTTTCTTACTATAAAGTATACTAAAACAGTTTTATTTTATATCATGATGCACAATTCATGACAAGTTTCTTGACAAATAGTTTGCCAAAGATTTAAAACAACCCTTGCCCCTTAAATCACTTGATAAAGCTAACAATTTTATTGTCAGTCAGGAAAGTATGATAAGGGTGACTTATTGATGGGCTGATACTACCAGAGGCACTTAAGTCAGGCACCCTGAAATATGCGTTCTTGATGCTCTCATGACTATTCCAAGCATCCCATTTAGTCTTGTGACATTCCCTCCCTTTAAGCAGGCATAGAACAGAACTGAGAAATGTACAATGCTGCAATACACCTGGAATATTATTAGCACTTCATAATAAGGTGTTTTCAAAATGACAGAGGAGCAAAAACCTTGTAAATCTGTTAAATGATTATCAATTCTGGCCTGAGATGAGATTGCAAATTACATGGTCTTTCTAAGAAGAATTTGAGATGACTTAACACAATAGCAAATTGTCTTTAGGTCTATCTGGAGAGAGTTTCAAAGCTGTACTGTCCCATTAAGAAATATCACTTCATAAATTAACAATATAATACTAGTATTATTAATTACAAGTACATTCCATTGATTAGATAATCTGCATCATCAGTAGCAAATGCTCGTCTCTTCAATTTGCTCTTTACAATTCTGAGTCTCAGAGCAACAGCGAAGAGAAGCAGAATGGCTAATATGAGGAAAATAGCAAGTGGAAGCACAGCCTTGTTCTCGATAATCTTTAGATGTTGTGTTTCTATGACAACAACATCTGAAACATTCTTGTTCTGTAATGGTACTTCAAGTCTTGGATGAGGGTTTGTGGGAACAACAGCTTCTGAATAAAAAAGAGAAAGAGATTAACTTCTATTCATTTTCTATTAAAGTGCCAGGCCATTTGATACAATCAAGCTGCTAGCATTGTGCCGTCCACTGTTTCTAGTGGTCAGGTTAAAGGGGAAGTGAAAGGACCAACACAGCTGTTTTCAAATCCCTGGGGACCTAGACACCAGAGATGTGATCTACCTCTGGACATTACTGGAAGACTGAAAGAGAGAGTTGTGATTTCAACTTAAAGTCATACGTCTTAATAAATCTCTTGTCATTAAATAAAGTAGCTGCAAAAAAGTTATAAGTTGTAAAGGATATTATCAAAAATTTTATTATGCATCATAATTAACCAAAACAAGGATAAGCACAGTCAGTCAGTGTAAGGCCTTCTCTGAGGGAGGTTCTGAGTTCCATTCCTTGAACTAGGTGTGACCTCAAATCCTTGTTTCCACTTCTTTCCTTTACAGGTAGCTTTCACCCATTCGCCCCTGGAACTTTGCCAAAAAATGCGTTTTGAAGCTAGCGGAGGCCTTCTGATCCAGATGCAAAATATTGGCTTACAAAGTTCGGGCATGAGCAGAAAGCAAAACTATGAGAATAGTTTTTGGGTTTAAAAGTGACACAGCAGTCTTGACTTTTACTTTTCTTGCCTCATTTTCTTTTTAATCTTTTGCTGGGCATTTAGTAGGCCTCATTTTGGTGGGGAAAGGTTTCAAGAAAGCTTTTAGGATCTTAGAATTAGATGAAAGGAAAGGTAGGCCGGTTGTAAAACAACACTTTCATGGAAATTTTCAGGCCAACGTTACAAGGTTTTTTGCCTTTTTGTCCAGTGTCCCTGAAGGAATTGAGCTCATTCTGTTACGGTTTGAAAGACCTCATCATTCTGCCCAAGTTAGCAGACAAATTTGTCCTTGACCCTTAAAACTGATGACATCACAAGTAGTAGAAGGGACGTGTCTTCACGGGTGGTTACGGGCAGCTCAGGGGTGAATGTTTGAATTAGCTTTAAAGACCTGTAGAACAGAGAACTGGTGGAGAGGGGGAGGGGGGGGGGGAAAAAGAGGTGAATTGAAGGCCTAGGGATTGTAAGTGGAATGGAAGTAAAGGGTACATGTTGTAAATAAAGAACTAATACGTAATTACCACATAAAATCGGGAAAATGCACTACCTAATAGCTATTTATTTTTATTTCTTGCTCAGTACAGACTAGCACATACAGTCGAACCTCCAATAACGACCACCTCTCCATAACCGCCACTTTTTTGTGGACAGTCCATACATTCATTTGTTTAACCCTTTAAATCCCAATAGTGACCAAGATCAATATTCTCCTAACAATGTCCATACATTGTCAACAGATAAGTTATGAGAATTATTAATAAAATGATCACCCAAGTAAAAATGCCTTGATCTTTTATCAAATTCTCTCAACTCATTCTTTAAGGAAATGTATGGAGATCAGTTTGGAGAATTTGTATGTGGATACTGGGGCTTGAAGGGTTAAACCTCTGTACTACGGCTACTTTCTTCTGTCCCCAAGGTGGCTGTTGTGGAGACTTTAAACTGAACTAAGGCTATTACTGCCCTTTGGTGCTACTCTGCTTATTATCAAAGCTTTAAAACAAGACTCTACTGTACATTTCTGATGACCAGCACAGCCAACCAAAAACTGTAATTCTACCCTTGTTTTTTAAATTTTTTCATTCTCTAAGAGTTCTATGGTGGTTTAACAGCTCACTGCATACTACATATGAAACACCACAGTGACACTAAGCTCTCACTACAAAAAAACATGTACAACAAAACTAACATTACATTTACCCTTTAAATTATCATCTTTTCACCAAGCATTTCCTACTTACAACCTAAATTGCATTATTTGTTTTCTTACTATAAAGTATACTAAAACAGTTTTATTTTATATCATGATGCACAATTCATGACAAGTTTCTTGACAAATAGTTTGCCAAAGATTTAAAACAACCCTTGCCCCTTAAATCACTTGATAAAGCTAACAATTTTATTGTCAGTCAGGAAAGTATGATAAGGGTGACTTATTGATGGGCTGATACTACCAGAGGCACTTAAGTCAGGCACCCTGAAATATGCGTTCTTGATGCTCTCATGACTATTCCAAGCATCCCATTTAGTCTTGTGACATTCCCTCCCTTTAAGCAGGCATAGAACAGAACTGAGAAATGTACAATGCTGCAATACACCTGGAATATTATTAGCACTTCATAATAAGGTGTTTTCAAAATGACAGAGGAGCAAAAACCTTGTAAATCTGTTAAATGATTATCAATTCTGGCCTGAGATGAGATTGCAAATTACATGGTCTTTCTAAGAAGAATTTGAGATGACTTAACACAATAGCAAATTGTCTTTAGGTCTATCTGGAGAGAGTTTCAAAGCTGTACTGTCCCATTAAGAAATATCACTTCATAAATTAACAATATAATACTAGTATTATTAATTACAAGTACATTCCATTGATTAGATAATCTGCATCATCAGTAGCAAATGCTCGTCTCTTCAATTTGCTCTTTACAATTCTGAGTCTCAGAGCAACAGCGAAGAGAAGCAGAATGGCTAATATGAGGAAAATAGCAAGTGGAAGCACAGCCTTGTTCTCGATAATCTTTAGATGTTGTGTTTCTATGACAACAACATCTGAAACATTCTTGTTCTGTAATGGTACTTCAAGTCTTGGATGAGGGTTTGTGGGAACAACAGCTTCTGAATAAAAAAGAGAAAGAGATTAACTTCTATTCATTTTCTATTAAAGTGCCAGGCCATTTGATACAATCAAGCTGCTAGCATTGTGCCGTCCACTGTTTCTAGTGGTCAGGTTAAAGGGGAAGTGAAAGGACCAACACAGCTGTTTTCAAATCCCTGGGGACCTAGACACCAGAGATGTGATCTACCTCTGGACATTACTGGAAGACTGAAAGAGAGAGTTGTGATTTCAACTTAAAGTCATACGTCTTAATAAATCTCTTGTCATTAAATAAAGTAGCTGCAAAAAAGTTATAAGTTGTAAAGGATATTATCAAAAATTTTATTATGCATCATAATTAACCAAAACAAGGATAAGCACAGTCAGTCAGTGTAAGGCCTTCTCTGAGGGAGGTTCTGAGTTCCATTCCTTGAACTAGGTGTGACCTCAAATCCTTGTTTCCACTTCTTTCCTTTACAGGTAGCTTTCACCCATTCGCCCCTGGAACTTTGCCAAAAAATGCGTTTTGAAGCTAGCGGAGGCCTTCTGATCCAGATGCAAAATATTGGCTTACAAAGTTCGGGCATGAGCAGAAAGCAAAACTATGAGAATAGTTTTTGGGTTTAAAAGTGACACAGCAGTCTTGACTTTTACTTTTCTTGCCTCATTTTCTTTTTAATCTTTTGCTGGGCATTTAGTAGGCCTCATTTTGGTGGGGAAAGGTTTCAAGAAAGCTTTTAGGATCTTAGAATTAGATGAAAGGAAAGGTAGGCCGGTTGTAAAACAACACTTTCATGGAAATTTTCAGGCCAACGTTACAAGGTTTTTTGCCTTTTTGTCCAGTGTCCCTGAAGGAATTGAGCTCATTCTGTTACGGTTTGAAAGACCTCATCATTCTGCCCAAGTTAGCAGACAAATTTGTCCTTGACCATTAAAACTGATGACATCACAAGTAGTAGAAGGGACGTGTCTTCACGGGTGGTTACGGGCAGCTCAGGGGTGAATGTTTTAATTAGCTTTAAAGACCTGTAGAACAGAGAACTGGTGGAGAGGGGGAGGGGGGGGGGGTAAAATGAGTGCATTGTAGGCCTCAGGTTTGTCAGTAGAATTGCAGTAACAGGTTACTGTTGTAAAATAAGGACCTATACTTAAATACCACATAAAATAGGGAAACTGCACTTACTATGGGTGTTGCCACCTTTATGGGGCTTTGGTTTTGATATCTTGCTCTTTACAGTTGTCTTGCGTGGCTCTGTTTTCACAGTTGTCTTTGTAGTTGTTATTCTTTCTGTGGTAGGATACTGGGTTGTGATACGCGTACGTTTTGGTGTTGACTCCTCATTCACTGGAATTGTGTAAGGAAAGTTGGGATTGTTGTCAACAAATTCTCTCCAGTGATGAAAGGTTGCTGGGGGATTGGTCTTCAGTTCTGGCTGTTGCTCTGTCGGGGTGAGTTCTTCAAGTTTCATCTCCAGTTCAGCGTCTGCATCTTTTTCTGTTGGTGGTTGTACTTTTGATTTTTCAGTGACTTTCATCACTTCCACCACTACAGGTTTTCTTGTTTTAACCCTCACTTGTTCTGTGGGTGTTTCAAGGTTTTTCACAACCTCTTGATAGACAGGACCTTCTGTCTTCTTGACATGATCTCTTGATTTTTCAAACTCCTTAAATTTCTGACTGGCATGATCATCCACATTTTTGCTTTCTGATTTTGTGTTCCATGAGCTATGTAGATCTTTGTGTTCTTCACTTTCTTGGTAGTCTTTCACTGGCTGTTGATTCTTTTTGGGAGCTTTGTAAGGTTCAGATCCTAAATCCTCCTCCTCGTCACTTTTATCTATTGAGTTAAGTAATAAAAATAAACTGTCTAAGAATGATGTCTACAACATTATATCATTTTCAAATCACCATGGAGCTATGCTAACAGGATCCAAGAAATAAATGTCATATATCTTCTCAATAAATGCCCTGGCATTTAATTTAAACTTGGTCTTGTGGAGCTGGCTTTTTTTTTTTAATTTGCACTTTGGGCTGGCTGAAAGAAAAGTTGTTTAGGCCTTTTTCTTGACAGCCACATATCTTGCCTTTAAACAGTAAGTTTGTCATATCACAAAGAAACATTTAAGACGTTTATTTAAGAACTTTACAACCAGGCATTTCGTCCAAAATTTTAATACTTCTGAAGCTTAATAGCCTACATTTCATGACACCACCGCTTGTTTCCCTTTAAACTGAGTAACATCTGACAAAGGTTTGCAGAAATTTCATACTGCTGACTCATCACTACCCAGATCAGGGTAATGCTTCTGATTGGTTGTGCTGTGTGGGAAATTTGCTTTAATTAATCAAAGCACTACCAAGATCTGGGTAGTGACACATCATCAGGAATTTCTGCACTCATTTCTCTGACATTATTTTACGGGGAAACCAGTGATGGCATAGCGTAACGTTGACTTCTTTCTCAGGCTAGTTGCTTAATAGCTCCGGATATTTTTAGAATTCAAGCAAAACATGTGATATTATTTCCTGATTTCACTCATCACCATAAGATGACAATGCAAATTATTAGATTGAAGGAACCTTTCTAGCCTTGCTCTGTTTTTCTCTGATTTTACCTTTTCTTGCAAACTGCATTTGTAATACTTTGTGCATCAATGTTATATTTGGTGCAAAATTTATTTTCCTTTTTTTCTTAACTCACTTATTATCATATCAGTGCTAAAAAATAACTTGTGGGTCCAGCCTTCCACAGACCAGACCCACTCTTGTACCAGGAGTACAGTTTCTGGTTACTTTTGCTAAAAAATCAATTTTAAAAATTTTCAATTGTATTTTATAGTGCAGTGGCTTTGAAATTAATTTTGGAGAACTAAAATAAGGGGGTAATGTCAGAATAAATAAGAATGCTCTCGCACAAAACAGAAAATCGTGACAAGTTTAAGTAGGTTCCTTTTATGAAAGAAATTAAAACAAACAAATAGTTCACCACAGTAACTTGGGCTTGCTTAAAAATATGGCCGGAACATTATTTCTCGAAGCCTCTTTTAAAATAATAAGCCAGAAGAGAAACATGATCCCACTTTGGGAAATCTGATAATTGATCTTTGGAAGAAGGAAGTAAGATTATGGGGAGAAGGAAGCTAAAATTTGGTCAAAATTTCCCTTACTAAACAAATTCATTGCAGATTTAGGGGACCAAATTATGTACAAAAATAATGCTTCTACAAAAACGATCGCTTGCACTGTGTTTTTATCACGGTAATGAGTGATAATCAAGTTTTGCAAACTTCTACACACCCTTGTTCAAATCCCCCTGTTTGTGGAAACCTTTATAGTTTCAAGTTTTAAACCAAAGGGAATGAGTTGTACCATTATTTTGATGGTTAACTGCCTAAAATCAAGATTACCTTTATGTGGGGGTGGTTGTTGTGATTTCCAAGATGGTTTGTTCACTTTCACTGAAGGCTTTTTGTACTCATTATCATCATCGCTGTCTAATCCAGATAGTTCCTCATCAGGTCTTTCATAAGTTATTGTAGCGTAATGATTGTGTTCTTCGAAGAAACACCGACTAGGAACACCGCAGTGAAACATGAAACAAATTTTCTCAACTTGCATGATGTAGAATTCATTTGAAGAATTCTTGTACTGCATCTGTGCTAAGTCGCAGTATTTTCTCTCACAGCACAGCTGGTGACATTCCCGAGCATCATAAACGGATGTGTGTTTCAGAAATCTTGCTCCATTGTCCACAGACTGTTTTGCTTTTATAATCTGTCCCTTCTGTACATGAATATTATACGGGCACTGGTAAGCTTCATCGACAGCCGAAACGCAATACAATAAGAAAGCCACTAAAATGCTCGACAGAAACACGCCATGGAACCCAGTCGAATGCATCTTGCTCGAGTAACGAGCTGGCTTTCTCACGAAAAACCTATCAGTGATTTTCTTGGCTTC
>CALNXI010005031.1:2689-16600 GCA_942486025.1 Porites evermanni | reverse complement strand
CATAAGAGCTTTTATGCCTATGACCTTGAGGAAATAACAAAAAAAAATCAGTGTGAAAAGTGGAGCAACAAAAGCTTGCCAGAATCAAAATTGCAAGAAAAAAAATGTGTCCTTTCTTGTCCTCCTCCACTAACGAGTTTATGACATAAACTAATCAATCTGCTTTCCTGTGTTCTCTCCTATTCTCTTCTCTTGCTCCAATGAATGAGTAGGAGAGAAATGGGAATGAGGTTGCAAACCACTGACAATAATATAATTAACTTTGTTATATAACTGGAAAATTTTTCCCAACAGCATACATTCTCATTGGTTACTTAGAGGTCACATAACATCTAACAATGAAACTGTTTCCCGTCAAAATCTCTGAGCAGGCAACATTACAAAATTTGTGACGTCAGAGGGTAACAGTGCACTCAATGCACTGTTACCTGCGAATGTCGACTGATGACCCTCATAACAGCGAGGTTTATTGAACTTCCAGCTATATAACAAATCACTTTATAGCTGGTCCCTCAGCAAACAGTTAATTTTGTTTCCCTCAAATCTCAGTGTTTCCTGAGGCTGACAAGGGAAACATTGAGACTTGAAGGAAACAAAAATACTTTTTGTTAATTATTAAGTGTTTCCCAAGGGACCAGTAATTCAGAATTTTGTAAGCAGAAACAGAAGTAGCCTGCGAACGGCAGAAGTTTCTCCTTGCTTATCGCCTCTGAGGGACGTTTCGGGAGGAGGAACGTCTGCGACTCAGTGACAGAAATTCCATACTGATGACGCAAAATCTGTCCGGAATCCCATCAGAAGCGCTAATTGGTCGACGGAGTAGTTTCATTGTTCTAGCTATTGTTTACAAATGACTGACAAAAGACAAAAGGCCACAAAGGTCAAATGTAAACACGATGAATCTCGAACAAAACAGTCAATATTTGTGGAGCATAGTCTTCTCTAGAAGAAGCATTTGAGTTTTGCAGGAGCTCATTCACAGATGAACACAACACTTTTCCAAAATTGACCAGGAGAAATGTAAAATTGAACAAATTTGCATTTGGAACCTCATGACTACCGGATTTATTATGTAACCATTGATTTATGTCATCAGTATGGAATATCTGTTGCTGAGTCACAGACGTTCGTCCTCACGAAATGTCCCTCAGCGGCAATGAGTGAGAAGAAACGTCTGCCATTCGCAGGCTAGAACAGAAGAATAACCCAGTTAGTTCTCCTGTGTCTGCATGACTCCAGCAGTTGAGTTTTTACTACAATGTAAGCAAAGTAGAAACAGAACTTAGTTTTCGCTAGATCTCTGATGAGTTCAGCTCTGACTGTTCATGTGACTCATGATGTCAATGAAACCTGTTTCATCCTTTTCCCTCTTTCCATAATTCCACGCCCCCTTGCCACCCTCTTTTCCCTGTCCCATATTAAATTTTTTGATATTTTAGAGAAACCAAAGTCGAAGGCCAAACTCAACACAAACATTTTCTTTAAATATCGCACCAACCACCACAGTGAGCCGGTTGGTAGTTTAGTCCAATGTTTATTGTCGAATACCACATGTAAAGCACTACTCATGCAGCCTCACACGTTTTCTTGCTATTTCTGCGATCATAGACGTTCAACGAAATTGTAAAACCTACGCTTAGGGCGATTTTAGAATTTTAAAAATGCGTAAGATTAAGTTTTATTCAGGACTAAAAATAACTATAAAAACGTACCTTCGCTAATTCTTTTTCCAAAACTCCCGCTCGCTCTACAATCGCCCCTCTCACTGCATATTCGATCTGTTTCACGAAAGGGTTCATCGTTTCTCCTGTGAGAATTTTGGCGCTGGAACATTTTCCGTTGACTAAAGAGAAGGAACGAGATTTAAATGATGACACCAAACATCTTCTACCCCAAACGCTTGATATAAATCGGCAAGAAGACATGTTTTGCCCAAAAACTCAGACAGAAATAGCGTTGGACTGAGTCTTTTTGAAAAATTCATAAACTCATGGTCACGTACAGGGGTTAATTATATAGATGATCGTATTACCTACGGAAGCCATTGTTCGAGCTTTCGGAAATCTTCGGCAATTTAGTCTTCTTGCATAACATTTAGTGCCATTGGTGTTAGTAAAAGAGCAAGTGACTAAAGAAAACTATTACAGTAAGAGAAACTCATTTAAAAACATGCAAAACTCGCTAGGGTGGACATGAAAAGTTTTCGACAATAGTTCGTATCGATAACAATTCGATTAATAATCGGAAATAATCGCTACAACTTCGGTTGAAAGACGATCTTTGGGAGATACTCGGTCACGCTCTTCATGCAACAAACGAAAGGTACTCATTTTTTTTCCTTCAGTTTTCTCTTCCACACATGGTCAACAGCATTTCACATTAAAACTGTTTTTCTTTTGCAAAATAGCTGGATGTCCTGGTAGAGTCTATACCACTGCGTTACTTTGTTGTCACGATTGCACTTTACGGTATTTTCGCGAACGACTATATCAGCTGTTTGTTCACACGTACGTCTGGCTATTATAGATTCTAGAAACCGGTGGTGTAGACTTGTCATTACTTATCCGGCTCCGGATCGCTAATGAAGTGTACGTATATAATTCAAGAATTAGATGACTGGGTCTGAGCGATATTGATGATCAAGACCTTGCTATACCAGAAAAGCAAGAGCTTTTACCAACAGGCACGACAGCAGGCATTCAGAGTTGACAATCTACAGGATACTAACACATTTTTAGCGGCTTTCACCTACTACGTAGCTCCTACTGCGAGAGTCCGGTGGTAAACGCAGGGTGTTGCAAACTTTGGGTGATCGTCCAAGGAAATAAATTAATTTCAGCATAATTTGAAACTGGTTATAATTTAAACTTCAGGTTTTTGAAGAAGGCGCACGAGACAGTTTTCAGATGAAGGGTCAGGATTAAGGCCAGATTGTGAGATGAATTTGAGAAACACTACGTTCTGTCTTTGGAGTCCAATTAAATTTTTTTACGGTGTTTAAGAGAGAAATGTTATAAACTCTAACAAAGACTGTCCCTTTTCCTCATTAAAAATTCAGTAGAAGTTGTGGCGATGTGTCCTAGATTTCAAACAGAAGATATCCTATCCTAGTTTCTCTATTTTACTATGACAACTAGGACAACAACGCCTTGCCCAGCTGTAAATGAACGTTTTAAAACATACAAAAACACTAACATTTGATGTTTGTCAGTTTTAAAGCTTTTCAAGTAATTATATTACGTAAGTAGCTCTGTGTGTGTTTTGTTTATGGTAATCGAGAGGACATTTTCGGAACCATATTGTAATTTCAAGGTGTGAGGAACAAATAATTTTTGCTCAACGGTACATAAATATTAAATGAAATGTTTCTAAATCTTTGGTCCAGTTGGCAAAGCCGTGAGTAAATCACTCGTCCATATTGAAACCTTTCAGAAACTGTACTGTATGTACTTTAGAATAAAGCGCGCGTGCGTTCTACACGAATGCTCACCGAAGAATTCAACAAACGTGCTGGAAAAAAACTATTTTTACCGCCAGACACTGAGACAAAATGATCAGAGCCGAATTAAGGCACCAACAACCCTTTATCAGTTAGTCTACCCGAGAAATCTGGCGCTTAAATTCTCTTGTTTCTTGTTTTGGCGTTCCTAATGAAGACCAAAAAAGCCAACTGTAGGAAAACTTTATATCTTACCTTGTTCCCCATTTCGAATCATATTCGATTCAACTTTTTGTAACCGATGCACACTTCCTTACACTTTCTTCGTGGCTGGTTTGAAAAAATTGGCCGCAAAACTGGCAAAATTCTTTTGTTCCTCCTTGACAGAAATAGACTCTCTGAGTAGGACTTTGCGAATTTCGAGACGTGTCAGTGTGCAACTTGCGTGACTCGGGAACCAAGTCACGTTTCTGCCATGAATGCGTCACGTGAGAGTAATTGATTCGCCGACCCGGGTTCTTAAGCCGGCCGCTGAACGGGAAACATTCTTTATTAAAATTTTACGACTTGGCAGGCTTGACGACTAGGGGTAAAAGAAGCATTGTGTATTTGGTTTTGCGCTCGAAAAGCATAGGGCGCTTTCCATTAAGGAAATAAACCCGGAAATTTCGGTGGGAGCAAAAGTGGAATTTCCGATTGGTAAAAAGTTGTTTCATTTGGTCGTAAACCCCGGTACGTCGCGGTGCCCGACGATTCTATTCAGTGAATATGAACCTCTGAATAAATATTGCTATTACTCGTTACTAGATACTTACCAATTAATCCAAGGCCAGGGTACTCGTGGTACCAATTGCCTCCATTGTGGGCTAGCAAAAAAACAAACCGTGCACTGATACAAGAGCTCGAGGGAAGCCATTTTGATTTGTTAACTGGCCGTGACAGATTTTCTTGCCGTGGACCTGGGACTGGTACAAACTACGAGGAACGTGTATTAAAATGGCACACGAAATTCCTTTTGGAAATACGGGCCCACCTTTTTAGATTTTCCATTTTTAATTTTCAGGGAATTTTCCAGTGGAAAGAACCAACGAAACGTGTTCCATCTACCGCCGAACCGGAAATTCCGGAAATTTTGACTAAATGGAAAGCGCCCATTGTTCATGCCCATGTCTTCCCTTGTTTTGCACTGCGCACCCCCTACTGCAACTAATATTGCGACATCCAAGATGGCGGCGGTTTCTTAGAGCGAAAAGAACAAACAAGGGCTTCTTTTACAGAGCTTAAGCTTTTATTCGCAATAATAATGCCGCAGATCGGCTAACAGCTTCCAGGTTTGCTATCGAAAAACAACGACAAATGAAATGAAAAAATGTGCGTGATCCAGAAGAGCTCTTGGGTTGAGATTGCGAAGTCTGCAGATTAGTGCACTTGCAAAGTTTCGCCAGTAAGTTTTTAATGTTGACTTAGGGGAGGGGTAGGGGGCAGTTTGCCAGAAACGTATAATGATCTAGAAATCGAAGGGGGGAAAAACCTTGGGACAAATTAACAGAGCGATTAATGTCTCGTGCCCAGATCTCACGCGGCCAAGTTCTGTTCTGCGAGAATGTAGATGGATGGATAGATAGATAGATAGATAGATAGATAGATAGATAGATAGATAGATAGATAGATAGATAGATAGATAGATAGATAGATAGATAGATAGATAGTTTAATAACCAATACATTGCAGCCCGAAGGCTGAATTGGGTAATTACAAATGATTGAACTGATAAAATGTGTATATAAAACTAAGTACAGTAAATATAAAAGTATAAAAAATATGATAAAAGGACTAAAAATCTACGTATATATATTATCGATGCAGGATCTAATAATAAAACTGTTCCTAAAACGATCTGTCTTGCATTTAGGTACGATGTGGCGGGGGGGGGGGGGGGGGGGAGGGCACTTGGGTATTTTTTGGGTGTATATGTGCCGCCCAGGACTGCAAATTGGCACCCCGCTTTAAAAAAATTTTCCCCTAAAATTGATACCCCGTTCTAGCAATAGGCCAATTTTTTATATATCCCGTTCTAGAAAGTTTGTAAATTGAAATAGCCTTGTTTTCTTAAAGCGATATTTCTTTCTTTGTTCGACTTATACATCAAATAAATGCTTCTTCATAATCTTTTTATATCCCGTTCTAGAAAACGCCTCTGAAATGGATACCCCGTTCTAAATCAGGAGCTTCAAAATCATAGACTACGAGTAGTCCCCCATTTTTCCTCGGGGATAGTAGAGCGAGCGAAACGCGAGCGCGCGTGAAAATCACCTCACGCGAGAAAAGGCGACACGCGGCCGGGAGAGAGATAGATTGATAGATTTTTCCTAATTTTTCTCTCCCCCCTCCGCGTGTCGCCTTTTCTCGCATGGGTTGATTTTCACGCGCGCTCGCGTTTTGCTCACTCTACTATCCCTGAGGAAAAATGGGGGACTACTCGTAGTCTACAAAATCACGACCCCATTGGGCGGCACATACCTGTATAGGTAATGTATGGGAGTGCCGCCCTTCCCCCCCCCGGGATGCGAAGGCTATATGCGCGCGAGTAAACAGCGCGCGCCCAGGGTTTTCATGGTCAGAGCTTGCCCTTTTGAAAGCACGTGGATTCTTGCGAAATAAGATGGCGGCGTTCAGCTGATAAACAATTTTTTTTTTAAAAAAGAGCGTAAATCTGATTTTAGCTTCAACGTTATGGGAAAGACAAAAGCAAAGAAACGGTCCTTTTTTAGGAACAGGCCTACAGGCCTTCCGAGTGTGAAGGAAGCGCAAAGGGAAGAACAAGAAAATAATTCTGATGTCGTTGTAAAGACTTTACCCTTGATGGAAAAGGTAAATACAACTGAAGATAAAATCTTCCTTGGCTCAGATTAATAATTGCTTTATTTAAATACCCCGCCTCTGAGCCTTTTAGTCTCTTAACAATTTGCTGGCTTTTTTTTCCATGGGATACGTTATTACTGGGGCGCGGGGGGCTCCTGACACGTCTTAATTCACGGTTTTCACTGTTACGCCATCAAAAATATAAATGCAAACCATTCAGTACAGAAAGTCTAGAATCTGGGAAATGAAAGAAGATAAATATACAAAAGGCCCTGCCAAGAATCAGGTCTGTGCAATATTTCGTATGCGAGATATTCAGAAAAACGTTTTACCCAAATTTATAAAGCTTTGTATGGAAACGCCATGTTACTGTCCCTTTCAGGGACACCAATATGGCCGCCGGCAACCAACAGAAACATTTGTTTTTGAGTTTTCCTGCTAATGTGGAATTCGTCGCGTAAGAAATTCATAAAGATTAAAGTAATATTCATTGTGAGACAAGAAATATTTAGATAGCAAAATCTCCCAAAATCAGTAATGTTTTAGCCTGTGTACAGACGTCCCCACTCCCTCAGGAAAAATCGGGAGAGGAGACGTCTGTGAATCGCCGTCGTTAATCGTGTTCCGGTATAAATTTGCATAAATTATTTTTTTGTTCTTTTGCTGACAGTTGAAAAGGCACAGGTAGGTCGAAAAATAGCTCTGGCGTCTGTGCATAGGCTAGACGAGGTCAAGCCAGGTCAAGTGTACCTCCCAAGATCCATTAATGTATTTATTATTCGAAATTAAGTTAAATTGTTGGTAGTTGTAGATTTCAGATTCATCTCTGTGTGCATTTTTGCATGCGTAATGAGCCGTGAATTCACATGCAATTTAGTTACGAAATTTCTACCAGCTCAGTTTCCCTGAATTTGATGTAAATGTCTTCTAAGACATTTAATCCATTCAAAGATTTTCAATCTGACCAAATGCAGAAAAGTTCTCTTAAAATATTCACTGCTCATTACGCATACAGGAATGCCGATTTAAATTTGACACCAGTTACGGGAACGACTAACGGATTCATTTTTTCAAATAATCAATTCATTAATAGAATCTTTTTGGGGTAAGCTTGACCCGCGGCCTTGGCTGTTAACGTTGGATTTTGTATGCCTTCTCTTTTATTTACAATACCGACCGGTACAGACAGATGCATCCGCAACCGGTGCAGCAANTGTGCATTTTTGCATGCGTAATGAGCCGTGAATTCACATGCAATTTAGTTACGAAATTTCTACCAGCTCAGTTTCCCTGAATTTGATGTAAATGTCTTCTAAGACATTTAATCCATTCAAAGATTTTCAATCTGACCAAATGCAGAAAAGTTCTCTTAAAATATTCACTGCTCATTACGCATACAGGAATGCCGATTTAAATTTGACACCAGTTACGGGAACGACTAACGGATTCATTTTTTCAAATAATCAATTCATTAATAGAATCTTTTTGGGGTAAGCTTGACCCGCGGCCTTGGCTGTTAACGTTGGATTTTGTATGCCTTCTCTTTTATTTACAATACCGACCGGTACAGACAGATGCATCCGCAACCGGTGCAGCAAACATCGGTGGTCTTACCTTCTCATGCCTTTTCGAGAGAGCCGAAATACAAATACCGGTAAACAAATTTGAATGTCCATAAAGGCTGAGCTTTTCCCCGGGGAATCTATTCTGAGGTTCATTCACCAATCACAACACTGGAAATTATTTGCGTCATGCCATTAACATTAAAACCCATCAGAGGCTGTCCCCAACATTCCGGGGAAACGAGAACACAATTATCGTCGGTGATTTACAGACATCTCCTCTCCCGATTTTTCCTGAGGGAGGGGGGACGTCTGTACACAGGCTATAACATTTTTAATCCACATAAGAGCTTCCCTGGCTGTCAGGAAAATGCCGTGTCATGCAAAAGCCTGGAAATTCAAGCATCCTCTATCGCAAAAAGAAAAACCCTTTTGAACCAAAATTTTTTTTATAGAAAGGTGTTTAGGTACTGTTATACCTCATGAAAGTAGAAACTCAGAAGAATCGATAGTTTCTAAGTTTGAATTTTGGTGACGTTACATGAAAATCTGAGAATTGACGGTTTAGTGTGTATTTTACAAGTTAAGCTGTATTTTGGCTTGAATAGTGAGGAATTTTGAAACGTTGGTGAAGGTGTAGAGTAAATTGGGAAAGGAAATTGTATTTGTTTGGCTTAATCTGTGCTAGATTGAAAATTGCCTGTTAAATACTACTTATTAACCTCTGGTTGGTCATTACATTAAGGCTGAGGTCTGAGATTTCCCTGTGATGACTGAATGGACAAGGTTAATAAGTTATTTATTATATGGCCTTTTCATCATGGACCTGAGTCTGTGATCAGTAATAAGTATTATTAAAACCAGTAACTATAATTTAAAAAAACACATCTCCACAATGAATTGTACTCTTGAGCCCATGATACATTCATGTGACACTGGTCAGCAGATACACTTTTTGACAGCTGTCAATCGAAAATAACAAGGATGTCCACTATCAAGTTAAACACAGATTGTATATGCCTTTGACATCTAGTTAGTAATGCCCAGTCATTACTAGAAAATAATAATGACTGTTCATTACAAGAAAACAGCCAATCAGAGTGCACATACTATTGAAGCTTTATAATAAAGAGCTATATTCCAATGTATTGTAGTGTCTATTTCTAAATTTTCATGGCCGTCGTCCATCTTAGCTAACAAGTGCAAATCCATCTGAGCGTGAGTGTGCCTGTGCAGGCCTGGCAAATTTGGTGTTTGATCCAGGAGCCATTCCATCACTTCTTCAGCAAGATATTGTACGACGGCTTGGACCATTGTTGATTGACTGCAACAGAGCAATACAGGAGGGTGCTGCAGGAGCTTTGAGGTAAAAAAATGTAAAAGAAGAAAAACTTCTGAACAGATGTAGAAATATATAACAAGAATAAAAATAATAATGATAATATAGAACTATCTGCCTATGGGGATGTGAATGGTGTTGGGTATATCCCGAGATGTGAGGCATTGATTTATGTATCTAGCACTTTGCACCCACGCTGAGAGGGATGGTTGTTTTAATATTTGCCAAATCAGTTGGATAAAAATGAACACTCAAATAATGTTTTAAATAAAACATGTCACTTAACAAAAATTATTGTCTTATATGCATCAGTATGCCTATGTCGAGATATGAAACATGCAGGAAGTTTGGAGAGGATGAAAGAGGTGTAAGAGTTACCTGAGGTGGATCTGAGAGCAACTCTAGCCTCTTGAGAGGATCTAATTAAAGGGCTTTGACTGGCAAAATTTGGTGTTTTGGATTGGTGGTTGCTTATGGGAGGTGGTGGCGTTTGAGATGTGGTCACACATGTAGGGTTGACTGTATTATTACAGTAGAACCCTGATAACTCGAACCTGGATAACTTTAACTATTAAAACTGGAACTGAGTCCTGTTTCCCTTGGATTTCACCCCAGTTTCAGTCGTTTTTACTCAGTTAACTCAAACTTGGATTACACAAATTCCCCTCTAACTCAAACTAAATTTCCTTTCCCTTGATCAAACTTTCACTGGAATTTACCCCAATAACTTGAATTCTGGTTCTTGTTACCCCACTCAGATGCCATCCCATTATCTCTTCTTGTTGTATAATGGGTAAAAACACTAAAACTAACTGTGAATCAATTTGATTTTAATTGGTGTAACAAACGTCCCAGATTGCATTCGATCATAAAAATGCATAATCACGTTACCGTTCTTGATGAAATAAGCAACTTTGCACTGCACTATGCACACTGAAGTGCTGAAAAATCAGTATTATCAATATTATTAAAGTGGCGAATTGAAAATTTAATCGATCCCGATAGCTTGAACCCCTGCTAACTCAAAGTGTTTTTTATTACAATTCAGAGTTTGTGTCACTGGGTTTCTACTGTCATAATGTTAATAAATATTATGTCAATAGTAAATAATTATTGTTTTCATAATTATATGAATGTTATCATTCATGTTATGATCATTTAAAGACTGTGTTAATACTTTGCAGGAATCTAAGCCTCGGAGGTGGCCCTGATGTGTGTGTCAAAATGGTTGAACAAGATGTCATGACTCCTCTTACTACGTTTGTGCGACAGGTACAGTATGTGCAATTTACGTTGGCAATAATAATGATATTTTTATTATAGCCAAACCATCAAATTTTGACTTTTAACACCATCATATTCTTTATATTTCAGTCTCTTGATGCTTTGGGTGCTATAAATGAGAGTACAGGGAATTCAGAGTTTAAAAGGCAGTCAACAAGCTTAGCAATACAAGCTGTAAGCTTACTGTGGAATCTTTGGTTAGTAAGGTTGTCTTAATATCAAATGATCAGATAAGGTTTTCATTTTCACTCGCAGTGGCCAATGCAAAGTACAAAATGCAGCATGATAATAATAATGAAAAAAATTGATAATAAAAAATTGCCTGAGATTTTAGTGAAGTAACTTGAAAGATCATCTTGTTTATATTTTTAATGACTGTTTTTTCTTTACAGTGAGAGCAGTGGTACAGCAGTGGAAATTTTTAACAGTCAAGGACTTCTTCCTTACCTTGTTTCAAGCCTAAAAACTGATCTTTATCCAACAACTGTTGCTATTCCAGCTGGTGAGGTTTTCTGCATATTTACTAAAAAGTCTAAGTAGTTTTGTACGTCTTTTATGATCATTTGGTAACTATACTGTCAATTTTAATAAATAATTATTATTAGAATTAATTTTGTCAACAGAATTTAGATTTTCTGAATATATGAAGAATGCAGATTATTANAGCATGATAATAATAATGAAAAAAATTGATAATAAAAAATTGCCTGAGATTTTAGTGAAGTAACTTGAAAGATCATCTTGTTTATATTTTTAATGACTGTTTTTTCTTTACAGTGAGAGCAGTGGTACAGCAGTGGAAATTTTTAACAGTCAAGGACTTCTTCCTTACCTTGTTTCAAGCCTAAAAACTGATCTTTATCCAACAACTGTTGCTATTCCAGCTGGTGAGGTTTTCTGCATATTTACTAAAAAGTCTAAGTAGTTTTGTACGTCTTTTATGATCATTTGGTAACTATACTGTCAATTTTAATAAATAATTATTATTAGAATTAATTTTGTCAACAGAATTTAGATTTTCTGAATATATGAAGAATGCAGATTATTAAAAAATAAGATGATTTATTATTGTTATTTATAGCATATTGCTGACCACAATTATTTCTTTTTTTGGAGTTTAGATTTTTTTTTACAGGATTTTTGATTTTTGATTTTGTTTTTAAACTTCAGAAAACATTTTCTGGATGATTTTCTGCATGATCTTCATCATGAAACCCTAGCCCCTGTAGCACAATGGAAAGATAAGGGAATTGCTGACTTTTTAACCAACTTTGCCAAAATCAAAGAGTTTTCCCTAGTTTGTCCCAAAGTGACCTGACTTTTTTCTTGCTTTGATTATGGTGTTATAATGTGGACCCTCCATTACCATGAAGAAATTACATAGTTCCATGCAGCCAAAAGATTTTTGCCTAATTTTTCACAAAGTGACCTGACTTTTCCCTCGCCTTGATTAGGGTGTTTCCCCCATTACCATGAAGAGATATAAACTTAGTTCCATCCAAACTTCATACATTCTGTATCTCAGTCTACAATATAAGCACCTGTGGCTTATAAGGCTTCCACAAAATGTTTGATCCACTTTTCCTGGTTTGCTGCTATGGTCCTCACTTCGGCCATGATTGCCATCTGCTTTGTTTCTTTCTTTTTCCACTGTGCACTCTCAGGTAGTCTTTGCACTTTGTCTTCGTTTTCCTTCTGGTGCCAGGTCACTGCTTTGTTCTTACCTTAGTATACGTATGATCATCTTCCATCTATCATGCTTCCATTCTTTACTCATTGCAGACTGTTCAACCATCCCAATCTCGTTGGGATTCTCCCCATTGTTCTTGAAAATCCTGAATCCCGACCAATATGCGATCAGGATAGGAGAATCCCGATTTTGACATCTGTTTTGATAAATAGTCAAGAACACCTAACAGAGTGTATTTAACTGAAACTGACCCAGAAAACTTAAATATATCACCTGAGTCAAGTACTTGTATGTCAAAACATGCCAAAAAATTTGGCATTAAAATAATCAAGTTAGCAAACATTTTAGAAAGAAATTGCCCTCTCAGAAAACAAGAATAGCATTTCAGAGCATCAAAGTTTCAAAATTTTTTGGAGTAGCATCCTTCTAGACTCCCCTAACAGCTCACACCCTTGGCACTCACGTGACTCGTTGGTTATTGAAAAATATCCCAATTTTACGTTCCCAAAAGATTGGACTGTCAGTGTGTCATTGTTTTTATGTCTGCTCTTTCTGCTACACTGTAGTAGCTCCCTTCAGTGTCATCTGTATTAACAATGTTTTTTAACGTTTGATATGATACAAGGTTAATTACTGCTGAATGACCAAGCATGTTTCAACTGCAATCAGGCACAAAATTTTTGAGACGTTGTCCTCAAATGGGGTAACTTCGGAAAACAAAACATTCCACACCCCTCCTCCCTCCCCTTCACTGAAAGTTGAAGTGTTTTCCACAGGTAGCTCAAACAGTAGTACAACATCGCATGGAGGGGATAGGGGAGGGAAAAATTTATTCTCTCTTTTTTAAGTTAGCAAAACTTTAGTGTCTCAACTATAATTTTGTCGCCGATTATGGCTAGTTAATATTTTGAGCTGTTGATCTAAATGATGTTTTTGTTATTTTGTCCTTTTTAGCCCAGTGTCTTCATACTGTCACTGAAGATAATGTGTCAGCTGCTCAGCTTATTTGTGGCTCAAGTGATATGATGAAGACTCTTGAGAAGTCATTGATGGCCGATGGTTCATCCAGTGACATGCTACTGCTCAAAGTCTTAACTGCAGGTAATACATGGGGGATGTATTTTATTTCCTCAAATAATAGCCCCCTTTGACGGAAATGTTTAAAATAATTGCCTCCCCCTCTATAAGTTACCCACTAGGGATACATACCCATAGTGGACATTTCAGGTTCTGTCGCCTAGAACATTTACATTGGTCACAGAATGAAATCTGGACCACTTTAAGTGCCAAAATGTTCAGTTTATTATTTTGTTGTGAGTATTTTTTGATTTAACAGGAAAATAGAACAAAATATTTAGGACATGACTATCAGTGGGCAATATTTTTAATAATCGTCTCCCTGGAATAATCACCCCTTTTTGGTGCGAAAAAAGAAATGATCGTCCCAGGCTATTATTCGAGAAAATATGGTACTCCTTTAGACGGAAAGATGCTACTGGACAGGGTATGGTTTATGTCCTTTTGATTCTGTCCTAAATAGGGTTTTTAATTTTGTGTGAGTCTGTCTTATTATTATAAACAGGGTATTGCCTGCATGGACTGATTTGATTTGCTAAATGAAATTTGTTTGTACTCCAACTACTGTGTGGCACGAAATTTTGGTGGGTATCTTTTTTTGCAGATTGTTTTTTTTTTTTTTGGCTGGAACTAATTTTTGCCGTTAGGACAGATTGGT
>CALNXI010005029.1:0-18221 GCA_942486025.1 Porites evermanni | reverse complement strand
GGCACCAAATTGCGTTTGACTGAAATTGCACATGAACATGCAAGTTAATTCGGTATCGTGCTGCTGCGAGAGATGCAGCCAGAGTGGCAAGGGTTCGAATGTATCTGCTAATTTTAACATGCCGACATGCAACTTCCATGATATGCCGTGTCACAGGTGCATTTCCCTTCTGTCCAATGTTTGAAAATATGGACTTAATCGACTGTTCTCCCCGGCACAAGGATATAATGATATGGAATGAGACATGGTCAGATGACCTGGAGACCATCTTGATTCATCAAAACGAAAATTCATGTCACATCAAACCCCTTGGAGACTAGTATGTGCGACAGAGCTCGCCTGGAATGGATCTTCTGCATTAAGCTGGTAGAGGTATCGCGTGGCGCCCGCTAACAAGGATGACTCCTGACATGCATGGATGGATTCAGTGGGTCCAGTGCGGTTGGCTCTATATTAATCGAAAATAGACACTGTGCTATCACCGTCTGAACCCTATCAATCAAAACTCTCATGATCTTCAAATGCTAGATAAGTGTTGAAATTCACCTCGCCACCAAGTCTAGGCAGCATCAGTCAAATTATCAAAAATGAAAATCACACTAATGACGCAATCAATGCCTCGGCTTCGAAAAAGGACAAGGTCATTGTTGAGATGCTGATCAGAAGAACATCTGAATATGAAAGCTTTCAAGGGGATCCCCTGCGGCTTTTTCAAGGGCTGCGACGTCACGAGCATGACCACACATTTTCCTTGTGGCCCACATTCACATTCCACATATAGTCTTGAGCTCCTTCTCCTGCCAATGTGCAATAGCTCGCAATCCAAAATATTCGGCACGTCACCCCGGGAGAGCGGGGGATGAAGGAACCGGAAATCGGTGCAAACCAACGCCTTCTTGCCGATGAGGGTGTATGCAAGGGGAAAGATGTCGCCACTTGCGAAACCTATTCCAGTCCTCCAATCGTCTGTCTGCGGTGTCAACAGCCCAAACAGCAGCAAGTTCCTGCAGTTTTCGCCTGCGTCCCATAGGCCACGGTCAACCACGGATCGTCGCCACAATCTGCCTGCCTTTTTGCAAACCAATAGAAGGGCATCCAAGGATCGAATCTCTTGTTGTCGGAGAACAATTCCAAGGTCCAATGGCTTCACACTCTTTGGACGTCGGTCTTTCACAAGCTGCTTCCGATGATGACCTGGACGAGCTGGAGCTGGAAGAAGGTCCCTGTTTCATCTGCCAATCAGCATCATTTCCCATGCAAATCGGAACCATCATGCTCATGCGGAAGTCTTACAAGTTGAGTTGCAGCTGCTGATCATGCTGAAGAGGTGGGTCACTGCCCTCTACAAAAAGAAGGAAGCTGTTCACCAATTAACCCAGAATCTTCACCCTCATGCTGGTTGTCACGGATGCTATCCTCCTCCGGCGACACTTGTTCTTGCTGATCATGCTGTGAAGATGACATCGATTCTCTCCAGCAAGCGCATGCTCGTCATCATCAATCTCAATCGGAATATCGTTCGCCCGCAACCATTGCAGAATGCCACGTCGCCGCACCCGCGGCCGGTGCGAACTCACATGAAACTAAACAAAGATGCTGAAGTGGAGTCACGTGCTTCATGCTACACCCAAAAATCTGCTGTTGCATTTGCAATGGCACCAAATTGCGTTTGACTGAAATTGCACATGAACATGCAAGTTNGTTGCATTTGCAATGGCACCAAATTGCGTTTGACTGAAATTGCACATGAACATGCAAGTTAATTCGGTATCGTGCTGCTGCGAGAGATGCAGCCAGAGTGGCAAGGGTTCGAATGTATCTGCTAATTTTAACATGCCGACATGCAGCTTCCAAGATACTGTACCGTGTTACAGGTGCATTTCCCTTCTTTCCAGTCCAATGTTTCTAAACACAATGACGTGGAGTGACATCTAATCAGATAACTTGGAACTATCTTGATTTCATCAATACGAGAAATCACGCCACATCAAACCTCCGAAACAAGATGTTCACTCGACGAGTCCTCCCATGGATGTAGTGCACCGGCAATCTGCTTGTGCAGCAGCCAGAAGCTAGTGCTGTAGATGAAGCCATCTTCACTTGCAGAAGTTAATGCTGTAGATGAAGCCATCTTAAATTGCAAAAGTACCGGTCAAGATAGGACCTGCCACCGGTTTCTTGGCATAACCAAAATCACCGATTTTGCCGACCAAAAAACCTTCTACTTGTGGTTCTCATGTATCCCAAAAATTCAAACTCTGAACGGAATGCAGCAAGCTATATACACCGCAAGAGGCATTTTGTGTGAAAATTTACAGGAAAATTGCCGGACCCATATTCTGCGCGCGGCATTTTGTGCGAGCTTGCGGAGTCGAAATACACACGGACATGTTCTATGTGGTAACTTAGAAGAAAAATGCCTGACCCCACGGCATTTCGCGCGGGGAGTCGAAACGCACATGGACATTTCACGAGCCATGTTATGCGGTAATTTAGAGGAGAAATGCCGGACTTCTCGTGAACACCTCGATTGAACACCGGGCCTTTTACTCTTATACTCTTACCGTAAGAACCCCTTTACTGTGGCTAGCGGCTACACTGTTTGAGGAAAAACCACGCTAACATCCATCTCTCTTGGGATCGACAGACGAGAATTCATTCAACACTAACAGCTCTATGCATGTTGGCTCTACACGAGCTTTGTATGCTTTCTGCTTTTGTTCACACTGTCTCAGATGGCTGCTTAGTGGACTCCGAAACATCTGAGGATCTTGGCCTCGGGGTACTGCTTCACGGGGCTGCAATAACTCTCGCAATGAATGTGCTGATCAATACTACCAACCTTGTGCTCTTCGGAAACGCGCAGCTTCAGCAGCACCTTCATGTCTCCGACAATGATCGCCACGCCTGCTGGGGCACCGCCAATCTCCTTGCCCAGCAGCAACAAGCTACCCGGTCTATGCCACTGTTCTTTTTGTGACCTCAAGCTTCCACATGATTTTTCCTGATTGTTTATTCCATTCTTTAAGTCCATCCTTTTGGATACAAGCGCTCTTTTAAAAACGAATTTGCTTTTGTCACAGCAAGCTGCCAAATTATGTTGACGCATTTTGTAGTGTATTCTTTTCTCATATATGTTTTTGGCTCACAAACGTTAGCCAAAAATGGAAAAGGCCTTCAAGAATCAAACCCCGGCCAATTGGGGCCTTTAAAAACGAGTATATTTTTCTGACAGCAAGCTGCCAGATGATGTTGCCGCATTTTGTGGTGTAATTTCAACTCGTGTATGTTTTTGGCCCACAAACACTAGCGAAAAATTGGATATCGTTTTACAAAACAAAGCCTGGGGCAACTGGGGCCTTTAAAAACGAGTATACTTTTGTGACAGCAAGCTGCCAGATGATGTTGCCGCATTTTGTGGTGTATTCTTTTCTGACATATGTTTTTGGCTCACAAACGTTAGCCAAAAATGGAAAAGGCTTTCAAGAACAAAACCCCGGGCAATGGGGGCCTTTAAAAACGAATATACTTTTGTGACAGCAAGCTGCCAGATGATGTTGCCGCAGTTTATGTTGTAATTATTTCTGATGTTGGTTTTTGGCCCACAAACACTAGCGAAAAATGGATATCGTTTTAAAAAAACAAAGCCCGGGGCAACTGGGGCCTTTAAAAACGAGTACATTTTTTTGACAGCAAGCTGCCAGATGATGTTGCCGCATTTTGTGGTGTTATTTCGACTCGTGTTTGTTTTTGGTGCACAAATACTAGCGAAAAATGGATACGGTTTTCAAAAACAAAGCCCTGGTCAATAGGAGCCTTTAAAACCGAATATACTTTTGTGACAGCAAACTCTCAGATGATGTTGCCGCATTTTGTGCTGTATTCTTTCCTGATATATGTTTTTGGCTCACAAACGCTAGCCAAAAATGGATAAGGTTTTCAAGAACAAAACCCCGGGCAATTGGGGCCTTTAAAAACGAATATACTTTTGTGACAGCAAGCTGCCAGATGATGTTGCCGCATTTTATGCTGTAATTATTTCTGATGTTGGTTTTTGGCCCACAAACACTAGCGAAAAATGGATATCGTTTTAAAAAACAAAGCCCGGGGCAACTGGGGCCTTTAAAAACGAGTATACTTTTGTGACAGCAAGCTGCCAGATGATGTTGCTGCATTTTGTGGTGTATTCTTTTCTGATATATGTTTTTGGCTCACAAACGTTAGCCAAAAATGGATAAGGCTTTCAAGAACAAAACCCCGGGCAATTGGGGCCTTTAAAAACGAATATACTTTTGTGACAGCAAGCTGCCAGATGATGTTGCCGCATTTTATGCTGTAATTATTTCTGATGTTGGTTTTTGGCCCACAAACACTAGCGAAAAATGGATATCGTTTTAAAAAACAAAGCCCGGGGCAACTGGGGCCTTTAAAAACGAATATACTTTTGTGACAGCAAGCTGCCAGATGATGTTGCCGCATTTTATGCTGTAATTATTTCTGATGTTGGTTTTTGGCCCACAAACACTAGCGAAAAATGGATATCGTTTTAAAAAACAAAGCCCGGGGCAACTGGGGCCTTTAAAAACGAGTATACTTTTGTGACAGCAAGCTGCCAGATGATGTTGCTGCATTTTGTGGTGTATTCTTTTCTGATATATGTTTTTGGCTCACAAACGTTAGCCAAAAATGGATAAGGCTTTCAAGAACAAAACCCCGGGCAATTGGGGCCTTTATAAAGGAACATACTTTTCTGACAGCAAGCTGCCAGATGATGTTGCCGCATTTTATGTTGTAATCATTTCTGATGTTGGTTTTTGGCCCACACACACTAGCGAAAAATGGATATGGTCTTGAAAAAGAAAGCCCAGGGCAACTGGGGCCTTTAAAAACAAATATACTTTTGTGACAGCAAGCTGCCAGATGATGTTGCCGCATTTTATGTTGTAATTATTTCTGATGTTGGTTTTTGGCCCACAAACAGTAGCGAGAAATTTAAATGGAGTAAACCATCAATCATTAGTTTTATGTTGGCTCTACACGAGCTCTATATGCTCTTGACGCTTGTTCACACTGTGTCAGATGGCTGCTCAGTGGACTCCGAAACATCTGAAGAGTTGGCCTTGTGGTACTGCTTCAGGGGGCTGTGGAAACTCTCACTGCGAATGTGCTGATCAATACGACCAACCTGATTGGTGGATCACAATGTCAGATATATGATATGTTGTTCTCTTTTTTGACTTGTTAATATCAAAGTGAAATCACCACGGCTACATCTAAGCGAGGTTCATATAAATACATATATATATATAGATATATGTATGGTTCACACTGTGTCAGATGGCTGCTCAGTGGACTCCGAAACATCTGAGGATTTGGCCTTGTGTGCTTCAGGGGCCTGTGGAAACTCTCACCGCGAATGTGCTGATCAATACGGCCAACCTGATTGGCGGCTCAAAATGTCAGATATATGATATATTGTTCTCTTTTTGGACTTGTCAATGTCAAAATGAAATCACCACGGCGACATCTAAGCGAGGTTCATTTACATTATACTATTAACATATATACATATACACATATATACATACATATACATATACACATAGTACACATAGTACACATAGTACACATAGTACATATATACATATATATACATATTTACATATATCCATATATACATATTTACATGTATATATATATACCTAAATACATATATGCATATATATAGCTCACATTGTGTCAGATGGCTGCTCAGTGGACTCCGATACATCTGAGGATTTGGCCTTGTGGTACTGCTTCACAGGGCTGTGGAAGCTCTCATCGCGAATGTGCTGATCAAAACGACCAACCTCGTGCTCTTAGGGAATGCGCAGCTTCAGCAGCAAATTTGCCTGAAAAACATGTTAGACTTGGTCATGTCGAAAGCTGAGTTTGCCAATTGCACGTGTGACATGATGTTGCTTGAACCAAGGAAATCCATCGACATACGGTCATGCTCGGCACCTGCTTACCGTAACCCTTCGTGACTTCAGCCGCCCACCACAAAAAAAAAGGGCACACGTACTGTTTCTTGGTTCGTTTTTGGGTCCCTGCATTTTGCTCTTGGCCTTTTTGTTTCCGATTTTTCCTTTTTTTTAGATGCCACTTTTTCACTTGGAGTTTTTTGTTTCCCATTTTTTGGGTCCCATTTTAGGTGTCACATATTTTTGTTGCCCTTTCTACTCCCGAATTTTTGGTCCCAGTCTTTTCTTTAGGTGGGAGTGTTTCAATTGGACTTCTTTGCTTTCCGCTTTTTGGGTCCGAGTCATTTTCCTAAGATGCCTGTTTTTTTCTGGACCTTTTTTGCTTCCGATTTTTTTTCCAGTTTTTTTTTTTTGGTGCCAGTTTCTCACTTGGAGTTCTTTGTTTCCCGTTTCTTGGGCCCCCGTCAGTTTTCTAAGATGTCACTTTTCTTTCTTGACCTTTTTGCTTCCGATTTTTTGGTCCCGTCATTTCTTTTAAGGTGCCACTTTTTCACTTGGAGTTTTTTCTTTCCGATTGTTTCGGTCCCAGTCATTTTTTCAGATGGCACTTTTCGTTTTTAACCTTTTTTGCTTACGACTTCCGCCAAAGAAAATTCACCTGCAGCGCTGATCTGGGAATTCGCCACCGCAAAAGCGTACAGAAGGCGCAGCTGTTTCCATTTGGAAACCTGTTGCCTGAAAAAAATCAATTCCAGATTGCAAAACAGAAGGTGGGATAGATTAGATCTTTTTCTTAACACGAAGGAAGATTAATAAGATTAAAAAAAAAATCTTATTCTATCCCACCTCCACACAAGTTCATGTTCAAGATTTCAGGAAACTGGCAATTTTGTTCGTTTTTCTAGTTTTTTGTGGTTGCATTTTTAGCTGGCAAGTGTCACAGTTTCGTTGGGATCTATGGCAAAATAAAAAATCCACCTTGAAATTCTCGCGTTTTGACTTGGTAACCTGCCACTATAGAAGGTCCCGAAAAAAAAAATGTAGTTTGCCTTTTCATCTGGTAACCCTGGACTCTAAAACTTGCAAGTGTCGCATTCTCACCTGGGAGCCTGCTACCGCAAGAAAAAAAAACAAAAAAATGACCAGTTTTCAACTGACAGATTCATCTGATGCCACGTTTTCACGTGGAGTTTTTGTTTCCCATTTGTGTGGTCCCAGTCATTTTGTTCAGGTGTCATTTCCATTCAATTCACCTTTTTGCTTCCGATTTTTTGGTCCCCATCATTTTTTCAAAGGTGCCAGTTTTTCACTAGGATTGTTTTGCGTCTTGGCAAGCTCCCATATGAATCTGGAATGTGGAAGCAGTGCCCCGAAAAAAAAATCACACATCAAGGGAATTTTGGTTCAATGAACTTAGTGCAAAAAAAAACGCTGTTACGTAGGTAGTGTTTCAGTTGTTTGGTTTGTTTTTGACAAGCACACAAGAAACAAAACTGGTTTCAAAATAAAAGTTGTAAGGAAAATCATCTACTTTCAGATACCCGGTGGCATATATCGGGTTAATACCATCAATCATTAGCTCTCTGGTGGCTCTACACGAGCTCTATATGCTCTTTGCGTTTGTTCACACTGTGTCAGATGGCTGCTTAGTGGACTCCGAAACACCTGAAGACTTGGCCTTGTGGTACCGCTTCACGGGGCTGTGGAAACTCTCACCGCGAATGTGCTGATCAATACGGCCAACCTGCTCTTGGGAAATGGGCAGCTTCACAGCAGCTTCACGACTCCGAGATCGCAGTGCTCAAAGTTAAGAAAGCCACGCCAGCTGGAGCACCATGGTATCAGCTGCAGCCATGCCAGGAGATTGGTGGATCAAAATGTCAAATATATGATATGCTGTTCTCTCTTTTTGCCTTTTGAACGTTAAATGAAATCACCACGGCTACATCTAAGCGAGGTTCATATAAATTATGTTATATACATATGTATACATACATATGTATATATATATATATGTATATATATATATGTATATATATATCATTGGTGTATTCCCAATAGGTCTGTGCTAGTATCTACTGACATGAACTTATTCACCATTAATCATTAGCTCTATGTTGGCTCTACACGAGTTCCCTATATGCTCTCAGCATTTGTTCACACTGTGTCAAATGGCCGCGCAATGGACTCCGAAACATCTGAGGATTTGGAGAATGCGACACTTGCAAGGGACACCTTCTGGTTTCAGTTGCTTGGTTTGTTTCCCCAGAAACAAAAAATTATCCGGCAAGAGACCCAAACAGTGTGGGGGGGCAAAAGGATACGAGACTAGTGGCTGTGATGATAATGATGATGATGATGATGATGACGATGATGAGGACACACAGATGAGCACATAGGAGCACACATATGAGAGCACATGAGAGCAGGCATATCAGAGCACACACATGGGAGCACACACACATGAGAGCAGACATATGCAAGCACACATTTGAAAGCACACCTATGAAAGCACACATATGAAAGCATACATATGAAAGCGTACACATATGAAAGCACGCATATGAAAGCACACATATGAGAGCACACATAAGAGCACACATATGAGAGCACAGAGGAGAGCACACATAGGAGAGCAAACATAGGAGTGGACACATATGAGAGCACGCATAGGAGAGCACATAGGAGAGCACAAGAGGAGCACACATGTGAGAGCACACATATGAAAGCACACATATGAGAGCACAAAAGAGAGCATACATATGAGCTTGCGCAGCCCAACGGCACATGGACATGTCACAAGAGCCATTTTGTGTTAAAATTTACGGGAAAAATGCGTCAGATGCATAGTAATCCCATTCGTTGAAACAGAACAAGCACTGATCTGTATCCAATCGTCGACATCAACTCAATACTCAAGTAACATCTGCATCCAGAATCATACTATGGTCTAGAGCACTGAATTTCAACAGAAATATTCCTTCAAGTCCGTGGGCGTGATCTGCCATGCACTGTCATCGCCAAAAAGTTCCAAGAAAAATCTCTGTTGAAATAAACCATTGTTGTTTGCATTTGCACCAGTTGTATGCAGATACTTCACAGTGATTCCCAAGGAGACAAAGAGAGAGGAGAGTAGATAGAGATGACTGTCTCAGTGACAGCGAGTATTGCAATTTTTTTGCAACGATGGGTTTCCTGATTTTCTTCTGCAAAGGAATCACTGCATCCGAAATTTTCGCTGGTCACAGGAGTGCAGAGGCTTCGGGCGCATGGAGGTCTTAGACCGCGAGGCCATGCTTTGGAGGCTGCAAAGAGAAATATTCTGAGCTGAAGCCCATGCCAAGTTAAACTTAAGTTCACTGTGATGAGCTGCGGCTTGGGTGAACAAGTCTTGCTAGAAAGGGAAACATGATTATATCATCAAAGGGACCTGACCAAGTTCAAGGCAACTGCACCCAAGTACACTTGCACCTCACAGCACGTCCACATGGTGGCTGGTCAAAATGTTTTTTTTTGAAAGGTGTACAAGAGTCGGAAATAATAGCTGGGGGCCGCTCCATAACTTTTCCTTGTGCGTCATGTATCTTGCTACGGATTTTGACCAGACCCCACATGTTGTGGTGCGTGGAAAAGGGTCGCCATGCTTTGCAGGCTATAAACTCAAAGAAATCTGAGCTGAAGCCCCTGCCATGCTAATTAAGACTTACGCCGTGATAGCTGCAGACCGCTATTTTTATTCATGGGCTGCGAATTGGGGGAACATGTCTTGCGAGAATTGCTAGGCATGGAAACATGAATATCATCAGAGGGGCCTAACCCAAGTCAACTGCACCGAAGTACACTTGCACCTCAGACCATTTCCACGTTTTGTGGTGCATTGAAACAGGGTGAAGTTGTGCTGAAAAGACACTCCCATGGAGACATCGGCTATATGTCTCATTGCATCGGGCCATGGGTCGTTCTCAAAAAAAAATGGTACTTTCCACTGTCAATTGGCTAGTCGCCAAACCGACCATGGATCATATGTGAAACTGTCTGCTCTCAGTCACACATCTTTCAGTCACCTGCCACATCATCAGCCCCAGTCGCATTGAGCAGCATCTGCAAATCATCTCGGCTGAGGTTTTTTGCAGCCTGCGAATCTGGACAAAATGGAGCGGCGCCATGCTTTCCTAGAAACAAGCTAGGACATGTGACAACGCTTTCCACTCGGATACAAAACGAAACAAAGACGTGCCATTGAATTCTTTCCTGCCTCCATCAAGCGCTTCTTTTTCTTCTGCAACAACTTCTGCTGCTTCGACGCGCTGCGCACTTGCGCTTTTAAGTCTTTTCTGCGTTGCTTCAAAGCGGTGAGCTCTGCATGCAAGAGGTCCTGGCGTCAAGACAGGAATTGGCGAACGAAGACCAAACGGCAATTTGGAACTGCAGAACAAATCCCTTTCCTGGCGAGCAGCCTTTGGTGGCATGCTGCGTCAACTGGGACGTGAGCGTAGGGACAAGTTCCACAACAGCCAAACAGCTGCTAAAAAAGGCAATCCACCATCTCGGGCAAAGTGCAAGAATCATGTATTGTAAATGGGAAAAAATCTAGGCATGATGGTTTCCTTCATCCGAGCCATGGTATCAAATTTTTGCACACTTGTCACTGAGTCGGCGGCGCCTAAAGCGGCTCCGTTCCAAGCAGCGCCTCTTGGAAGCAAAATTGGGACCCGGACTGTTCGGTCAGGACAAGGGCATTCCAATAAGTTGGAAATAGTTAAACCTTTGCCTTTTAGGCAAAAGGCCTTGTACTCTGTGAAACTCTGGGGCTTCCATCGGCCCGTCTATCACATGGGTGGCATAAGGCTGCAGCTCTCGCAGCAATTTGGTGCGATCACCAGTAAGACCTGTTTGTTCGAAAGCTTTGTTCCAATCTCGAAGTAAAAAGTTGCTGCACAACTCCACCAAGACTTCGAGCCACTGCGACATTCCTACGCTCCCAGAACAATCTTTGGCTGCGCGGTACCTTTGCTTCAAATAAGCTTTGTAAGCTGAAAAGCAATGTGTGTCACAAGGCTGCAGCAAATGCGTGCACAACGTGGGCACTACTTGCAACCATATGTTGTGAGCAGAAGCAGCTGCTATAACCTCTGCAGCCAAATGTATTTTGGCAGCATCCAGTACCAAGATTGGCTGGAAAGTGTCACGGTACGGCTCGACGACCCTTGCCAATCTCCGCAGAATCTGGACCATGAGAAAACCAGTGTTCCAGGCACTTTTGCGCCGGAGAAATATGACCTCTCCAGGCAAAACATCCAAGGCATTTAAGGCGGTCTGCGTGAAGCATCTCTTGCTTGCAAGGAAATATTGCGGCAACTGTTTCTGAAGGTTGGCATTGTGGGTTATCATGCATACGTGGGTCATCATAGCTCTTCGCGTTGCCCTGCTGACCTTCTGGTGAGGAACTCGCCCACCAGGCCATTGCAGCTTACCCAAAACAAGTCCTCGCAAGGAAGGCATGGCCATTGCAACTGCTGTTTCATCCAGGTTGATGTAAAGGGGGCGCTTGCTCATGACGCTGGCGCGCCAATGCAAAAAATCCCGCCAATAGAAATAATCCCGCACCTTGTCTTGTCAAATTTATGGGCCCATTTCTGGGCCCATTTCTGGGTCCTTTGGGCGACCCCAAAAATGGAACCTGTACCATGATTACCTTAGGGAAATAAAGGAGCTAGGAAAAGGCACCACTTCTGGGTCCACTGGGCGGCGCCAAAAACGGGGACCAGGGCGACACCGAAAAATAAAATAGTTCACCAGTTCGCCCTGCCTTTCTTTGCACATCTTCCTCTGGCTGGACATCTCGACAATGCAGTTGGGCTCGGGATACATGCCACAGCTTGCGCCAACAGCGGACCCATCGCCTAGCTGACGCCTGTTTCAGCGGAGGCTGATGCAGCCCCAAGCTTCTGAGTTCGGCTACATATGTTTCCACCAGAGCATATGGAGAAGGGGCAACCCCTCGACTGAAATTCTCCTGCGCAACCCACTGCACACACCGCGCAGCAGCAACAAGTCTTGCACCTTGATCGCATACACGCTGCTGCCAAGGCGATTCTGGAAGGATGAGTGCTCGGAGCTGCCTTTCCGACAAAGATGTGAACCACCTATCCAGCTGGGAACCAATGATGTGGGCAGCACTCTCCGAATTCATTTTGGAGCGTTTCCGCAGCACAGCTTTGAGTATGTCCACAGCCAAATTCCGGTCATATCGCGAAGCAATATATGCTGCTAGAACCACTTGAACCCAACGGGCAGACAAACCCAAAGAGTCAGCAGCTCTCTTGCGCTCCCTCAGCGCAATTCGGATAGCTTGCATTCGACGGTTGATGGCTCGAATTTCCTGCGAGCCGGGGATAGACATTGAACATGTACGGAAAAAAGACCGGCAGCAATGCTTCTCAAAGCAGGTCATGGCCATAGATTCATGCTAGTCTGACTAGAACAATGTTGCTAACAAAGTTTGGCCAGCCTGTTTTCACACGACTGGAAGCAAATGACACCCTTCTAATAATGCCAAGAATTGTCTTTACGTGGCTCACGAGTTTTTCCGTAATTTTTCAAGATTACGCTGCTATGAATGGATGGACTTGGTGATTCTGGACGCGGTGCTGCGTCTCTACAGTTAAGGTCCCATCCTACCTACCCAAAACGAAGTGTTCCCAGCAGGGACAAAAACAGGGCCTCTGCCACCAATGCTTTGCTGGCATCGCCGCCATCACTCCCACAGCTCGGTTGGAACATTATTTTGAGCATGCGACCCACAACTGCAGAGGTTGCTTGTGAAATCTCAGAAAAGAAATTCTCTTTTTCCACCAGGGTCGGGAACCACGAGGCACAAACTTGCTAAACCTATTAAAGTTCGGATGTGCGCAACTCATGTGCATGCACTCGGCGCAAAAACGCGCAAAGATAGAACTGTCAGCCTTTTTGGGGTTCTCAAACAGAAGGCAGAGGTTGCAAACAGAATCAATGCGGAGTAGAAGAGCGTAGACACAGCAAAGCCTGCAGGTGCAGGGAGAAAGCAGGAAGCCAACTGACAGCAGGAACCAGAGAGGACAAAGAAGAGGTACAAATAGGGTTGATTTGGCGCGCAAAACCAAACTCTTCGGCAGGATCAGAGCCCCATTTTGTTACACTACGCTTTTCCATTGCTCTACGCCAAATAATGGGTTAAGTCAACCCAGCCCGCGTGAAGCCAACCCACCGCATGGGCACACCCATTCAGCGAAAAGTCGACCCATTTGCATAAAGTCAACCCTTTCAGAGCAAAACACAATGGGGATACCACAAAACATGATGTCACCTCAACATGCTGGATTTGCACGAAACAGCGCACACCAAGTCGATGTCTTCACTCTGGTCACAAGAACTGCACATGTCAAATGCAAAACACAACGGGCATACCACAAAACATGGTTTCACTTCATGCTGACACACACAGGATTGCTGGCAACATCCAATAAACTGAAAAGGCAAGTGACATGAGCTGCAATCGATCTGTCCACATGATCAAAACTGAAACCGCTGGAAATCTGAAGTTGGTTGAATCAACCGGTGATCTGACTCTGCTGATCTTTTTTGTCCCAGGAGGTGAAATCTCACGCACATCCCTCTAAGAAAGGGTTGTCAAATTCCAGAAAGCACCATACAGAACATGATGCGCTGATTGTTTCATTGATCTCCAGAAAAATATCCTAAATGGTTCATTGTGCGTTCCAATGATCTCCAGACAAATTCTCGACGTTCTGTTGCACAAGAGGAAAGGCTACCAAATAAGGGTCGGGTCAGGCTGGACCTCAGCTGACATTGAAGCCGGAGCTCTACGGAGTAAATGTCAACGACCGTTGCTGTGAATCCAGGACATTCCAAGGTGGATTGAATATGCAACTCCACTTGTACCAGCAAAATGCTTCACCTTACCTGCCTCGAAAATCAATGAAAAACAGCGATGAATTTGTATATATCCACTTTGTTTTTTACATGTTCGTGAACCTTTAGAGAATAAGCGGCAGTAAATCAAGTAACATCCAGAATTTTCACTCAGAGAAAATTGCATTCTCAAACAACTCCTTTCCAGAACGCTGCATCCAAAAACATCAGGAAATAATTTCGAAGCAACGCGCGTTCTGAATAAAGGCGACAAGGTGCTGTGACAAGGCGCTGCAATCATAAGGGTCAGGTGGCAAATGCACATCACTGCTGATGCTTCCTGTGCCTGCCGACGCTTGCGCGACAGAACCAGAATCGGTGATGCTATGACCAAGCCAAATCCCCTGCAACCCCTGCAGTCAACGTTAAGGTGACAATAGAAAAACATTGTTGATGTGACCAAGGTGACAATGAAAAAACATTGGTGATGTGACTACGTCGGATCCCTCCAATATGGTGCTACTTTCTGATCTACTCTCCATCATCAACCCCACAGAGGTTTTGAATCTCAAATTAAAATTGGTGCCATCGTCGAACCCCAGCAAAATGTGCTATGGAATCTTCATACTGGGTGTACTGAATCCCGACTCATGGGTGGCCATTCGAAACCATGGGCTGCCAACCAAGTACCAGCGACTGAACGTAGATCTGGCAAATGTACCAATGGGTGAAGAGTGATATACCGATGGGGGATTGAATCTGAAGACTGAGGATGAATCTAAAGACTGGTGACGTGACCACACTAAATCCCCTGCAACCCCTGCGGTCAATGTTGAGATGCCGATCAGATAAACATCTAAATATGAAAGCTTCAATCCTGGATCTAAGTAGGAAAGGTCCCCGACATATCAACATTGACTGCAGGGGTTCAAGGGGATCCCCTGCGGCTTTTCTCTCTCAGCTTCTCAAGTTTCACCTGCTTCGACTTCTCACCCGCACCTCCTGGTTGTCTCTCTGCAGGATCCACGATGCGTAACACTTCGTGCAGCTGAAAATCTTTTTGAAAGCAGGATCTGGATTCGGTAAAGTGTGCGGAAAATGAAGCATGGAGCCAAATCGGCTGTCCCAGGCCATTGTGTCCAGATGGGTTGGTCCCTGGATTGGATGCTGCGACGTCATGAACACGATCACATTTTCGTTGTGGTCCACATTCCACATATAGTCTTGAGCTCCTTCTCCTCCCTTGGGCACGCCAATTAGGAATGGCTCACAATCCAAAATATTCAGCAGGTCACCCCAGGAAAGCGGGGGATGAGGGAACCGGAAATCGTTCCAAACCAAAGCCTTCTTTCCGATGAGGGTGTGCAAGGGGAAGGATGTCGCCACCTGCGGCTTCAACATGACGTATTGCTTGAAGAGAGCCAGGATTGGCCGCGTCAATGCAGTTTTTCCAGATGAAGGAGCACCATAGTAGAAGTGATTCATTCCCTTTCCTCCGCCAGACTGGAACAAGCGCACAATGGAGGCCCGGTAGTCGGCAATGGCAATGCCATTGTGCTCTAGCAAATAATTCCATCCAGGAATGGCGCGACCGTTGCAAGAGCAAGGGTGCCGCAGACCTTGAGAAAGGATTTCAAAATGAGATGCATTGCGGTCCTGCCGTCACAAACGGGCTGGCTCTTTGAGTGGTGTATCTCATGTAGCACAACAGGGTCCAGAAAATTCACAGTGGAGGTATTATCTAAATTCAGCTGGAACTTTTTCAGGGGCTTTCTCACAAATAGAATATCTCTCATATATGGTTGATGATCTAAATTTCTTTTTCTGCACACGGCCATTCTTTGCGAATAAAAAGTTCTCTTTCGCAAATCCTTCGCGGAACCCATGTTGAGCAACAGCTCTTTTATAAAGATTCATTCATCACCTGCCAATTCGCAGCAAAGTATCACGGATAACTCTTTCACAGCATTGTAAACTTGCAGCTCGCGTCACAGAAACCCTTTTCTGGACAGGTTGTTACTGCTCATGATTTTTTTTGGCAAGGCTTAATGGGCCACTCCTTTCAAAATGCAGGTTGACTTTCGCCCACTCCTTCGCAAACTTTCGCGACAATTTCGCGAAAAAAGAAACCTATCCACAGACCCTAGCCGGGTCCTTGGTGCTTGGCTCTGGCAAAGCCTCGCTTTTGGAAGCTTGGCTGCTGCATTTGGGTTTTATTTCTCGAGACTTCAGACACGGATACTAGTGTCAACCCGAAGTCAAAATTATCAACGCTATACACTATTCATGGAAAATTGTCAGGCATTATCAAACTTTCGCGGGGTTTGATGTTGGAACTTTGGAGACTTTTGCAAGTGAAAACCCTTACACGGACCTTTGGATCGCAAACCATTTGTGTTTGGGTTGATGCATGACTAAACCCGATGGAACTTTCCGGGATGCACATTAGCCACGATCGAAACTTCCTTTTAACATATTTCTTCCACTGTCCAAGCATATCTTTCAAGTGCGTCCACATGGATCCTCATCTCTGAACCGGCACCATTTGGAATTTACAAAGGTAATAGCTTGTTGGGGATAGTAACTGCCAAAGTATCAATGCTGAACATATCTTCTCCAAACATGCGATTCCGCAAGGCAGACAGACATTAAATTTGAAGTTGAACAAACCAGAAACCGCTGTCCCAAGGTAGTCTTCTGCAAGGCAGACGCTCATATGAGGCGACTTCTTTCCACATGAGACGACTTTAAGCCTACACCCCAGTAGGTAGGTTAAGTCATATACAAACTCATGTAAAGTCAACCCGCATTATGGGCACACCCGTTCATCGTGCAGTGGATTTAACGCGGAAAAAAACGTATCTTTTATGTGTGGGCCCTCTCTCGTTTCAGGGAGTTGCATGCACTAGCAGACATCCGAGGCATACTCCAATACATACTTATTGAATGCAAATTTCAATGGATCTCACATCCAACAATACAATGAAGCACAAAAACACTCACACCGAAGACCTTGTCTTGAAACCCTTTGCCTTGCTACATGCACTTGCTACCTGCAACCATAATCTTTACAAAAGGGTCGAACACTGTGCATGAAGCAACGCGAGACCCATTCAAGTCCTCCAATCTTCTTTCTGCGGTTTCAACAGCCCAAACAGCAGCAATCTGCTCCTGCAGTCTTTTCGCCTGCGTCCCATAGGCCACGGTCAACCACCGGTCGTCGCCACAATCTGCCTGCCTTTTTGCAAAAGAATAGAAAGCATCCAAGGATCGAATGTCTTGTTGTCGGAGAACATTTCCAAGCTCCAATGGCTTCACACGCTTTGGACGTCGATCTTTCACAAGCCGCTGCAGAATGTCTGGATGCCCACAACTCAGGAGGTAACAAGTGTCTAAGTGTTCCCGAGGCTTCTTGGCACTGGGCACATAACAATAAGCAAATGCACCCCAGTAGACCGAACGACCGGAACCAGCGGCGGAGCAGTGCATTGGGCGGTCTTGACTTCGAAGAACCCGCGCAATTGCTCGCCATCGGTGCCTCTCATCGCTTTCTACGATGATGTGGAAATGGAACTGCCGCTCCAATTCAGACCGGGACGTCGGATGATGCTCACGAAACACTGAGTAGTGAAGAATCTGCACACCTGCTGCAGCATAGGCATTCGTGATGATGGTTGCAACATCTTCTCGGCTCATCTCTGGTGCCCGCGAGTAGGTCCACATATATACCTGCCGCCGGTCCTCTTTGGATGCCCGGCGGTAATTGTCCACACGGTCGTGCAGAGGGCATTGATCTTCTGACTCTGCTGGCGCTTCCGATGATGACCGTGAAGAGCTGGAGCTGGAAGAAGGTCCCTGTTCGTCTGTCAATTCAGCATCATTTCCCATGCCAGGTGCAGCGTCCTGCAATTCGGAACCTTCCTGCTCATGAGGCGGGAGTTCCACAAGTTGCAGCTGCTGATCATGCTGCGGAGGTGGGTCACTGCTCTCTGCGAAAGAAGAAAGCTGTTCACGAATTAACCCAGAATCTTCACCCTCATGATGGTTGTCACGGATGCTACCCTCCTCCGGCGACACTTGTTCTTGCTGATCATGCTGTGGAGATTGACCACGACTCTCTTCAGGAGGAGCGTGATCGTCATCCTCAATCTCAATCGGAATATCGTTCGCCCGCAACCATTGCAGAATGTCACGTCGCCGCATCCGCGGCCAGTGTGAACTCACATGAAACTAAACAAAGATGCTGAAGTGGAGTCACGTGCTTCATGCTACACCCAAAAATCTGCTGTTGCATTTGCAATGGCACCAAATTGCGTTTGACTGAAATTGCACATGAACATGCAAGTT
>CALNXI010005027.1:12500-15903 GCA_942486025.1 Porites evermanni | reverse complement strand
GTGCTCTATTAGAACGATACTGTTTGCAATGTCATAACTAAAAAATGTTCTGTTCACTTACATGTGAGTGATGACCACCATTTTTGTGTTTCTCCAGATGTTTCACTTCCTTTTCAAGGCGTTTTACTTTGTCTTTCATTTTTTTGTGTTGTCCCAACAGCTCTCCAGCCTTCATAAGTAACTCTCGAGGCGTCTTTGCAGATAGGCCAATCTACAACATTGAACAACGTTGGTCAGTATTAAAGCTACTGTGCCACAATAAGCCAACAAGTGTTACCGTTGAATGAGTGTCGTATGTTCAATACACAGGTCTCAAGCATTCCTTTCTTTTTTAAAAGTCTGCATACCTCACTCATTCGCTGTTGGAGATTTCCAAGAGCCTCTTTTTGCAATGAATTCACTATTTTTTCGGCTTGGTTCACTTTTCCTGTTAATTCTTTCTTTCTTGCCTGTTACAAAAGCGGAAACAAAAATGATGACAAAACAAATCCGTAGAGTGAAAAAACAAACAAACAAACAAACAAACAACAACAACAACAATAAAACAGGAGCCAGGTCAGGAGCCTTGTTCTTTCCAGCCACTCGTACCTTTTCTTCTTCAATCTGACGTTTGAGATTCTCCTTGTATTCAGAAGAGTTCATATGACAAATGAAATGAAGAAATTGATAGCGAAAAATTCCTGTAAAATAGCAAACAAAAATACTCCATCACAACAGATGACACGGACAACAACACAAATGCAGTAGGTTTGAGTTTAGCTTGAGTGAAAAGTGCATAAGAAAATATGCGGTTATTTTCTTGCTAACTGACTGTTATTTACAGGGCTAACAGACACTTTGGCAACCCCTCTACTCCAAGACCACATTATGGCAATATTATTTGTCACTCTAATAACTTTTAAATCTGTGAATGAAATCCCGCGCTGTTACTACATTTGTCTTCTGATGAAAACTCGTAGAAAGATCTACTGCACAAAAATATATATTTCTTAGGTTTTATGAAAAGAAAGTGGGATTTTTTAGAAATTTGTTCAACGGGCACCTTTTAGGGGTGAAAGTGTTAATAAGGGAGTGGAATGCTTAGCCTACACTACAGATGAAACTAAACTTTTGGTTTAGTCCATCTGAAACCAGCGCCAAAATCGTTGTTCTTGGCCCCACCTGTGAACCAGGATTTGGGTACATGCCATGGTCGGCCTATTCAAAAGGCCATAATTGTTCAGTTGGCTAATCATGTTGAAGGGAGGTTCATAACACGCTTCCAGTAATTCATTGAATCCTTTGGTGGCCCCGAACAAGGATCTTAGCACTGCTTTGCAGACGTTACTAACTGGGGTTAGATTATGCCTATGACGCAGGCTATTGAATGATAGGCAAAAGAAATGACTGAACAATGTATATGTGGGTCAGTGCTTTAACTTACCCAACAAGTGCTCAAGAGCAGGAAGGCTTTGCTCCATGTTAAAGCCAGGGAGCGGTGGGGGTGATGCTGAAGAAATTCTCATTCCCTGAATCTGTCCTTTCCTCTTCTGAAGGCTCTGGTAAGAAATACCACAGGAAAAGGCAAACGTTTTTTAATTGCATTTTGCTTCCTACTTAAATATAATATACGTCATATGCAATCCTCTTTAAATTCTCTATCTACTGTAAATCCTCTATTAAGTCTCTCATGAGGCTTATTTAATTCAAGCACGTTTAAGGAGGAGGGGGGGTTAATTAGGGAAGGATGATGGTATCGGTTCTTCATAAATAACTAGAATGGAAAGAGAAAAAGATCAAGTGCATGAAGTTGGGAGGTCATGCAGCCAAAGATAAAAAAATAAAATAGTATAAAAAAAAATAAAATCTGTACTTCCACCACATGAATAAGCCATGCCAGATCAGTGTCACCCTCTCTTTTTGGTATTCAAGTGCCATGAGCCTACCGATACGGTGCTATAGAAATCCTTATTATTTATATTTTATTTCATTTTATTGGCATATTTTCTTTCATATATTTTGTTACTTCATTAATATTAAAGGCCAATTTCATGAAACAGAAGGCTCATAAACCACTTCTACTCATGAAGGCCTTCTCTCAAATGTTTTATAATCAAATTATACTATAAGCAAGGTGCCAAGAAAGTCATCTTTACAGCTTGCCATTTGGGCAAGCTGAAGCTAACATTTACCAGCCCAGACATCATTTCAACTAGCCCCAAAAACGTTTTGATGAGCAGATTGATTTCACAGTTCTTCAGTCTGTAATTTGAATTCCTCAAAAAATTCACTTGCCCATTGGGCAAGTTAATATCAGAATTCACTAGCCCGATAGCAAAATCCACTAGCCCAGGGATATAGGACACTACATTCTTTGCATGCTGCTATAAGGTATTTTAAAACGTTTTCTACTGACTACTTCTACCCTCCCCACCAACCTGCAATGCTGCCACAGTAGCATTCTCCAAAGCTGTTACAGCAAGAGAGTCACTGTATCTTTTCTGACTTGCCTTGGATGTCGACCGCTTGGGCTTCACCTTGGTTAGTGAAGCGTTTTTCCTTGGTTTTGGTTTTTGCTTGGCTTTTCCTCTGGAATTCTTTGAGTTTTTCTTTAGCTTCTGGGCTTTCTTGTTTTGTTGTCTTTGGTACTTCCTTCGGACTTTTTGAGCAAATGTTGGTTGATGGGCCTACAAAGTAAGTGAAACGATAAGCAAACACAATGGAATTGGGCTGGACATGTGGCGAGAAAAACAGACTACTGTGGGAACACACAAGAACAGAGGAATACCAAGGATAAAATAAAGAGATGACTTAGATAATTTCATAAAACGTTGTCAAAGTGTCATCCAAGTTTGGACCAGTGGAGGTCAAAGAGGAAGGCTTACATCCAACAGTGGAGATTCAATGGCTGACACTTGAAACTGGCACCAGAACAAAACCAGATTGATGAATGAAGTTTATTAAGACTGGGTTATAGATCTCTGTTTTTTAACTCGTGGGTACGCGCGAGCGTACCACGAGTTATTGCAGGGACTGAGATATGCAAACGAGTCACTCGCTCACTCGTAGTAGATGCACTTCGTAATTAATCGGGTCCGAACTAGAGCGCGAAGATCTATCGTTTCCAAAGAAGGACGCGCTCGCCGAAGTTCGGTAGCATCAAATTCCTCGCTGCGAGCGTGCATCGTGCGCTACAGCACGGTTAGGATAGAGGTCTTACCAAATTTAAGGCAGGCAGGAATCTTTCAAATTAGTACGATTCAAAAGCCTTTGACCCGTCCAGGCGTTAAACTTGAGCATGAGCATTTGCTCTTCGACTCCTTCAACTTCGACGCTGGCTTGATCTCCTACCTTGTAGTACTGTAGTAGGTTATGTGTATGAGTGAATTTATGGCGGTCAGTATAAAATATGGACTGCGGACTA
>CALNXI010005027.1:0-7500 GCA_942486025.1 Porites evermanni | reverse complement strand
AACTCCCTCTTACTGGACAGTTCTACAAGGTGGACACCTCGGTAAAACAGACACCTAGACTTGGTCCCTGTTTTTCTTTACTCCCCTTATTTGACTCTGTACGAGACCAACATCACTCTCACAAGTCCAAACCCAAAAGTGTCCTATCTTAGCAAAAGCTACTGTACACAACAATTTAAGTGAAGAAAGGTATTAGGGAGCTTACGGTACACTAGTCAATCCAATTATTCTTCCAGTTACACGTATAAAGTCAATAATAAACACACACTGCATAGTTTACCTCAGCATAATTTGCTGGAATTTCTGCTTTCTCTATACCATAGCATTCCTTCACATTTCCTGATGCTGCGACTTGTAGCACAACTTGACCAACTCCTAATCATATCAAACAATTCCAACTGAGTTTGAAATTACATAGTTGCCTCACGAATGAAGAAAACGTTTGAATCTCAGCAATCAATTCCAAGGGAACACATTACTAACAACTTAAAATGATTTTGATACGTAGATACTTATGTTGTACCGCGACACTTGATACAATGCGCAATGCTGTATGAGTTTCATCTTTATTTCCACCCCCCAAAAGAGACAGGATTTTTAACATGGAGCTGGGGTAGGGGGCAGGCAACCATTGTCTCCAATCACTGTCGCCTTCAAAAAAACACTTTGTTTCACACCATCCCTCCTACCCCAAAAAGATTTATTTATTTAATAAACATAGACAGCAGCGACATAATGCCTAGATNTCTCAGCAATCAATTCCAAGGGAACACATTACTAACAACTTAAAATGATTTTGATACGTAGATACTTATGTTGTACCGCGACACTTGATACAATGCGCAATGCTGTATGAGTTTCATCTTTATTTCCACCCCCCAAAAGAGACAGGATTTTTAACATGGAGCTGGGGTAGGGGGCAGGCAACCATTGTCTCCAATCACTGTCGCCTTCAAAAAAACACTTTGTTTCACTCCATCCCTCCTACCCCAAAAAGATTTATTTATTTAATAAACATAGACAGCAGCGACATAATGCCTAGATAATGCAGTAGGGTATAGAAAACCTTATGACAGACTTGTAGCTAATAATACGCAGTGGGGAAGGCAGTAACACACCTCGCAGTAATAGCCATGTAAAACAGGTCTCCCTGTGACAGGCTAAACATCTCATCTAAGTATTTCTAGGGGATTTGTGCTTTAGGATCTACCTGTAGCTATTCTCCACCTACTTGGGGACCATGTACCTGGATGTACCTTTATCATCCCCGCCCAGAAATTCCTAAAGTGCTCCCCCCAGGAAGCTGACCCCTTGTATGCCCTATGGTCCTGTGGCCCTAACACTCCAAAGCTATATAATGTCAAGCTATTTACAGTCTCCAAAGCAGACATCACTCAAAGGTTTTATACCATTACATTTTGTTAATTGAATTATTATGACGCTAACAATCAGGGCTCAACTTACCACTTCCTAAATCAATAAACAGATCATCTGGGCTCATGGGGACTTCCCTGATCATCTGTGCGATAAGTTCAAATGATGTTTCACCATAAACCTAGAGGGAACAGATTTCTTATATCACTTGTAACGAAGCAATTAATAGTGAACTGATGCAAAAGGATGGGAGAGGAAAGAAGATGGCAAACCTTGTGTGACAAACGTGACAATAATTTGGTTTGAAACAACTTTTCACCTTTCCTTTAAACAGATCTTTTTGTGAAGGACCAGAAAACATTGGTGTTAAGTGACGATCACACAAAACATGCAAGTGATAGCCCTGTGATGTTTGTCACACACAGGTGTTTTGCTGTCCTCTTCTTCCTGCCGTCCTGTCTCATGAACTCACTAATAGTGAATAATAGAACGACAGCTAGAGGCCAGAGTCGGAATTCTGGGTTACAAGAATTACAGCCTCATCACTCAAACTTACCAGCCCTACATCAAGGAAATTCTACATTATTATCAGTTATTAAAATTAATTACCTCAAAATCAAACAACTCCTAAAGTTTGATGGACATTATAATAAAGTCACTTATGAGGCCAACAGATGAATGCATTTGAAATATATTTCATCTCTTTGCAGTTTACTCATTGTTACAACAATCAAATACAGTATTTAAAGTTAAATGTTCCTACCTCTGGAGAAAAAGGCTCGTAGTCATTCAGCTTGTCAGGATCTTTCACAGAATGGCTATAAACTTGTTGTATGATATGACGTAACAGTTCTTGTGAAGGCGGGACATTAATACATGCTGGAGGGGCACAGCCTTTCCACTGATGTGAGAAAATGAAATAATGTAAATATAAACAAGTCCCCTTTGTGACGTAGGGTTGTGGGTAAATTAGAGGCCTTAAGATTGAGGTTTTTAAAGACGATTTCCCAGCTAAAATAGTAGTGTCTTGCTCGATACAAATCAATAAGTTACTCAATATGGCTTAGCCAATAAGAAATTTGACATACAAATAAAGGAGGGTTCTTATAGCCGGCATCCCTTTTCCTCTCTCCCCGCCCAACCCCTCCTTTTTCCCTTACTTCCACCGCTTTTGATACCTGCCATGAAGGCAATTACTTGCTTGGATTTGTCCACAGGCAACTAGAAAGGAGAAACAAGTAGACAACTAGGCTTTGGACCGGGGGGAGGGGGGGCTCCCTTATATAGGCCATATAGGTATGTGCCGCCCCCAAGGGTATGGTTTTGGCGCTGTTTTGGTCTGAAAAAGGGTAGAGATTTTGCCCATTTTGGTCTGGAATCCGGCATGGTTTACAAGGGAACTACGGCAGTTTCTGAATGTCTTTGTTGTTTCAGTTATAAATGAAAAAGAAAGAAAGAAATCTTTTTGTTGGCGTACTAAACTCGGCAATGGTGACATATTTTATGTCAATGTAAACACATGTTGCGTTTTGTGACCATCTCCAGGTCTGAAAATGGGAGTGGAAAATGACATTTTTTGGTTTGAAATAGGGTCAGGATTTGGAAAACCAGGCGGCACAGCCCCACCAAGAATTCCCAGGAGTACTCCCCACCCCGCGGGCTAGAGTCTGAGGTATTTAGAATACTTAAGGAAAGAAAGGATGTGTGGGTAAAAGCTCTCAAAGAAAGGAAATAGAACTTGATACTCATTGAGAATCAATACTTTGGTTTAAATCAGAATTTTTTAAAATTATGAAGCAAACATCACTCTTAATGTTGTAAGTTTTATAAAAACTATAAGTTAAAGAGCTAATTCAGCATTTTAAGTACACGAAACGAATGACATGTCATGACGGAATACAAACGGAAGATCCGGTTCACCCGCTCCGTAAATTTAATTAGGAAGATTATTTTTCTTTCCTTCCGGTATGTGTAGTATTCCACGAACGCAATCAGACGATTACGGCAACTTTAACTGTAATAAAAACGCCTTGGCAAGTGAAATTTACTCCTTGATTATATAAAAACATATCGACAGAAAACATTACGACATTTCGTGTATTTTCTAACAATCCCTGCCGAAATTTTCACCTCGGGCGAAATTGACATCGTGGCTCGAGATACTTGTACAAGCGACATGGTATTTCACTTACCAGTTGTAAAATTCCGTCAATTGCTCTGTTATATCGCTCGCAAAGCTTGGACATGCTCTCAAAGCTGCAACGAAGGAGAGAAAAAAGTGTAAGATATAATAAATTACTGGGCGAAGTTTCGTATCAGGACAGACATAAACTTATAACATCATTGGGACACGAAACCCCAATTTGTAATGATAAACAAAGCGCGGTGGTTGTATAGATTTCATACCTGCTTGGATCAAACTCACGGAGAACATAATTCTCAACAGCGAGTTTCAGCTCTGGGAAATCCGCACAAACCCATCTAAGACAAGAAGGGAGAAGAAAAAAAATTAACTGGCGCTAACACGAGAGGACGTCAAGCTTCCTCCCAACTGTTTATACCGTTTTGCAAATAGCTCTCCTCAACTTTTGTAATGACACAAGAAGGAAATCAGGGCTTGATGAAACATTTTACCTGATAGTTTCCACAATTTCTGCTGCTTCATCTCTCCCATCCTGAAACAAAGACAGTCGCGTTAACTGTTTAAGAAATATGAGAGGCAAACATGATGTATTACCATCTCGCTCGCGAATTACAAACACAAACCGAAAAACCGGTTGCTAAAACTCACCGATTTTAGAAGCGGCCATGAGTATACCAGAGGCTCCGCTCCAGCAGGACTATGCAGCCTTAATTCCAACACCATGTCGTTCAATAAGACGTCAATATTATCTGGAGACCTTCATTAAAACCCGGGAGACATTTCCATCTCGGTCTCAGACGCCATTTTGTTGCCACCTCAAGTCCGCGACCGCGCCATGCGCCCCTCAGCTGCACGCGTCTGATCACATGTCAAAAGGAAGCGTTCTGATTGGATGTACGGTGATAAGGTAATTGTGATATTCTTGTGCACCTGTGGAGGCAGAAACTTTTAGTGGATCCAAGGAAAAATTTATTTGAACGGCGCGAAAGCGAGATTTAACACGAACATTAGACCATGAAACGGGAAGCTTTTAACAATGCCCACAATAATTACCGCTGTCATTACGTCATATGAGTTGTGACCTTTACATCCTCTCTCTGTCGCAATACACATGCAATATACTCACAACGCCTACGTCACGTTATATTGAATATCCACTCTTCGTGACTATTGTCACTCTGGGAAGTCAAAAATATACGTTGGAATAATAACCTTCTTTTTTTCGGCGACAAAAGTGACAGCTTAAAAAGATTTTCAGTAGCCCTGTCTTCCGCCCACAATGTTATCGAGACTGCTCGGCAGGGCGGAATGCCGTTGGATGAAGAAAATTTACCCGAAGGGCAGTTTTAATCTTTTCCGTTTTCATCCCACGGCCACGTAATATGAAGGAAGATAAAGGAAAAAAGCATTGTACTTACTTTGGAGAGATGCTAGCAGTATGAAAAGTTTTATAACAAAAGGAAATAACTCGGTGTGGCCTTTCTTTTCAAAGTAATTCCATGTAAAAATTGCCCGATTAAAATACATGCCTTGTTTCATGCCATGGTAACGCCATGAGTTCAAGAGTGTCAGTATAAAGGTTAAAACGTGTAACGAAGATTTTTTGCTGTCGTTACCATAGAAATAATACTGAATAAAAATAGGAATTAACTATCGTACCTTTATAACGGGAAGTTGCCTCTATATAGCTATACGCCGGTACAAAAGTCAAACTTTCAGAACATTTCCTAGGAAGAATGGGAGTCTTTTTTGATATACAACTGTTTAACTTCAAAACTCTAACTTAGTTTTTTGTGTGGCTGTTTATTTTCTCTGCTGCATGACAAAAACTTAGAGGCTCTTGATATTTTTTATAAATTGTTAGTTCACGTCTGGTCTGCGGCTCGGGGGGGGGGGTTCGGGGGGTAAGGGAGGGAGGTAGGGAGGAATGGCTTGACTACGCTACACTTGGTTGAAATATTGCATTTCTAAGAAGGCATAAGGAGAAGGAGGCATAAGAAAAGTGATAGTTCATTAAACTGACCAAGCCCCTTTTTGCTGTCTATAAGCTAAGAGAAGGATCGTTTTTGAACTATCCACTGGAGACCTCTACTAACATGGAAACTGACTAAAAGCCTGGCATATCAGCCCCAGTCAGTAACACCTTACGTCACACTGAACGGTCCATACTGTTTCACGTAACTTGGCGTTAGGAAAGTGGTCTCTGTGAGAATCGTCCGGCATCACAGTTGCGCTGCAAGGGAGGTCGCCCTACCAGAAGCTGTGGAGCAAAGAGACTTTATATGTTGGTAGCCGGAGTACAGATGGCCACATTTGATTTTGCGCACAGTCCTTTAAATTCGAGGCAGTCCTCGGCGATTCTTTTTCTGCGTCCGTTTGCTATCCCTTTGACACTATTTATTATGAAATTGTTTCCTTATTAATTATATCCATATGAAGAATACATAAATCCGTCTTCGAAATTAAAAGAATTAACAAAGAAGGAAACTCGTCTTATATGATTCCAGCGGAAGGCGACATTTCCTTTTTCAAATTTATGCGTCCATTGAGGATGTCAGAGAAACTTGTCTTGGGGGTCACCAAGGACGTAAACCCGTCTAATTCATAGAAGACCATTTAATCAGGATTTTGTAAATTGCTGTTGTTGCTTGTTTTTGTAGAGGCAATAATATGGTGAGACTTGTCATCAGTGCAGCATCTTTCTCCAGTCTATTGTAGCTCTTCTATCGATTTTCGTATGAGTTGATAATGAACTGCGGAAACTGGTACTGTTTACAGACGGGTGTCGAAACTGTGGTAAGACCACCAGTGCCTGTCATTGCCTTCGGCTCAGTTGCCATCTTTTTTGTTCTTCCTACATTTCAGTGACATCATTTGGTATCTCTTGTTCATCTACATAGATAGCTTTACTCAGATTGGCGCAGCAAAATGAATTATTTCACTTACCAGTTGTAAAATTCCGTCAATTGCTCTGTTATATCGCTCGCAAAGCTTGGACATGCTCTCAAAGCTGCAACGAAGGAGAGAAAAAAGTGTAAGATATAATAAATTACTGGGCGAAGTTTCGTATCAGGACAGACATAAACTTATAACATCATTGGGACACGAAACCCCAATTTGTAATGATAAACAAAGCGCGGTGGTTGTATAGATTTCATACCTGCTTGGATCAAACTCACGGAGAACATAATTCTCAACAGCGAGTTTCAGCTCTGGGAAATCCGCACAAACCCATCTAAGACAAGAAGGGAGAAGAAAAAAAATTAACTGGCGCTAACACGAGAGGACGTCAAGCTTCCTCCCAACTGTTTATACCGTTTTGCACCTAGCTCTCGTCAACTCTTTGTAATGACACAAGAAGGAAATCAGGGCTTGATGAAACATTTTACCTGATAGTTTCCACAATTTCTGCTGCTTCATCTCTCCCATCCTGAAACAAAGACAGTCGCGTTAACTGTTTAAGAAATATGAGAGGCAAACATGATGTATTACCATCTCGCTCGCGAATTGCAAACACAAACCGAAAAACCGGTTGCTAAAACTCACCGATTTTAGAAGCGGCCATGAGTATACCAGAGGCTCCGCTCCAGCAGGACTATGCAGCCTTAATTCCAACACCATGTCGTTCAATGAGACGTCCATATTATCTGGAGACCTTCGTTAAAACCCGGGAGACATTTCCATCTCGGTCTCAGACGCCATTTTGTTGCCACCTCAAGTCCGCGACCGCGCCATGCGCCCCTCAGCTGCACGCGTCCGATCACATGTCAAAAGGAAGCATTCTGATTGGATGTACGGTGATAAGATAATTGTGTTATTCTTGTGCACCTGTGGAGGCAGAAACTTTTAGTGGATCCAAGGAAAAATTTATTTGAACGGCGCGAAAGCGAGATTTAACACGAACATTAGACCATGAAACGGGAAGCTTTTAACAATGCCCACAATAATTACCGCTGTCATTACGTCATATGAGTTGTGACCTT
>CALNXI010005026.1:0-18258 GCA_942486025.1 Porites evermanni | reverse complement strand
TTGTTTATTCAACTAGCCGCAAGCGAAAAGATTAAGGCAAAGAACTGTGGGCGAACACAATATACCAGGAGCCGTAAGACGCGGGTGGCGAATGAAATGTATTTCAAACTCGCTGGATGAGCTTATTGTTTTAAAAATATAAACAACTATTGCCATGTTGATTAAATTTTCAAGGATGAATAGTGACGAGTTTATCAAAATGTTTACCACTTTGTCCTCCGCAGATTAAAAGTAACTTGCGCTTCTTTCAGTATTATCTTAATTGCTGAGTTAATATGCAAAGACTTATGGTTCATTGAAAGGAGTGAAAAATAAGCAAGCCTTCAGTTAAATTTTCTCGAAACTAAGACAACGGAACGAGAACGAAAAGATATAGAGGCAGATAGCTCACGTGCTTATCATAAACATTGAAAATAAAGAATCCGTTTATTTTACAATAAGGAAGGATGTTATTTGTGTTGCGAAGCTTCCTAAAGTATTAAAGCCGATCGGCATGCTAACAGAATTTTCTTCTAGTGGCTTAAGTGCCGGGCATTGATCCATTGTATTTCGGGTGATTTCACTTTGCTGTCAGACACGATCCTAAAGCAGACATTCCGTGTAGTCGCTAAAGACACTAATATTTTGTTATCTGATGGTACCGTTTGCAAAACTCACTGATTAAGTGCAGAAATATTTTAAGCAAACGCTTGGAATCCATTTAAATGTTATTTCCAAAGAGGAGAAGATATAGATAACGCAGACTCTCAGAACGCAACGTTGGAATGACTCAACAAGATATTTTTGAAGTTGTGTAGTTGTAATCGAATATACTAATAAATAAATGCTTGATAGGAAATGAGAGACCATTTACTGCGTTCTTCTATTCACGTATCAGGAACTTAGTTGTGGAATTCTTGCTAGGTGAAGTTGAGCGGCTGTTGCTTTTTGGAATAATCAATGAAATAGAACTGTTGTATACGTCTACATGCAAGCAATTACAAATAGTAACCTATATAAAGACAATATATAAGGTTGCCTACCATTTCTATAACGCCATAGAATGTAATGTCGAGAGTCACATTCACTGCGGACAAGGAGTTGTTCACAGGTCGCACGTTTGAGTTGATCTCCTCTAAGCGTTTGACCAACAATTTCTCGTTTAATGCAGCCCCTGAAGAGAGCAATTCACCACAATATTATTAGTGTTAGTTTAACAACAGGCGACAAAATATGCAGGCAAATACAGGCATAAAGTTGCAGAAACTGCGAAACGGAAAGAGCCGTCTGAAGTTTTAGAATGTGATGTAATGACGTTTTCCGCTTACCTTCGATGTAGGAAATAGCAGCTTGGAGAAAGATGACGGTTCTTAAGACAAATACAACGAAGAATAAAGTGGAGGTTGAAAAGTTGTGTCGTCCCATCGTAAATATCAATTCATCGATTGAACACTACCCTGAACTGCCCCAAAGTGACCAGCTTGCGACCTACGCACTGCTTCGAGTGCTTTTTACTGACGTCAAACCCAGGCGTCAAACAAAGTCATAATTTATACTCGCATTAAGCGGTTTATATATAGAGAGCTAATTAAATATTTAGAATGTGTTTGACCTGGCTGGGCAGAGAAATGGACATTATCCACGTAATAACCACAAAGAAACACACAAGCCCACGAAACGTCAGAAGAAAAGTCAAGATAAGAGAGCCGATTTACGAACTGCTAAAATAGTTATTTTTACGGCTTGACACTGTTTTTTTAGGAACTGGATTTCACTTTCTGTCCTGTCGAGGTCTTTCAGATCGCGTGCTTGGCATCGACTTCCGCTGATGAAATAGAACACAAACCGAAATGAGATAGATCTTATCGATTTTCAAATTTCATGATAAGGGACGGTTTAAATGTTTGGGCCATGCATTACGGCTAACATGAAAGATATCACACGACGGGCAAGGGGGTGAATACGCAAAACTCATGTCAATAAGCCATCAAAAATACAAAGAGACATGACAAAAAATACATCAAGAAGTTAAGGTTGAGCTACGAGAGCATAAGTCCGGAAAAACCAAAGGAAAGATGATCCTTGACCCTTTCAGTGCCAAGTGTGCTCAAGGGCAAAATTCAACAAAAATTCCAAAATTTCGTTTTGTAAAATTTTGAAAACAAATAGCGCCATTTGAAAGAACAGGCAGAGAGGTTTCATTTGAGTGGTCACATCATAGGATTTTGTCCACAGACTCAAAAGTTAAGACTACCTTAAGGGACTCCAACATTCACTCTGGCAATGAAAGGGTTAACTAAAATTGGAGACTCTTTTCAGACGCAACTGGAATTTGGGCATGTTGTTTTTTTTTTTTTGAGGAGAAAAACCCGTCGAAGCAGCTGAAGAGAACCTAATACAAATCCAACCCACGTCGAGGTGGGGATTCGAACCCGGGCGACGTTGGTGACAGGGGAGTGGTCATTAATTGCACCTATAAATATCGGCAAAAAGGTAAAAAGGGAAATGATTAACGTAAACAAGTAGAATACAGCCCGTCGTGGTCACTGGAAACCCGGCTTTTTGGCTCGCGTGTCGAGTCTGTTCCAGATCTAGATCTAGAATGAAAGTGAGGAGATGCGTATAAGTGGTTTGAAAACAGCTTATCAGTATAAAAAGAGAATTTCCTAATCGGATTAAAACTGAACGTCTTCGACAAATGATGAAAGAATGATGAGGCGAGCCTGGAGGCGAAAGTTTGTCACGTACCACATCCCAGGCTACCGTGGCGCGAAAAAAGAGAGCGCAGGACTTCATCGGAAGGAAGTAAAATTAAGCGCAAGTTTCTCAAGTACCACGCGTGCCATGTCTGTTTTGCCGGATTTTGCAGTTATTTATCCCGTAAATACGTCCGCTTATGAACGTAATTTTTGGTTTAAATTCAAACAAAAACTTTTCAAAACTTTTCCTCTAGATCAGAAATAACCGAGTGGCCAGATGCACCTTGCGGGCTAATGAAAAAGACAAGAAATATTTCAAGTCTCCACCTTGAACACAAACGTTTTGCGTTTCACCTTTATGTATCGGTCAAATCGAAGCTTCAACATGCCCCCCCCCCGGGCAACCCTCCGGGCATTTGACTTTTTTGAAAATTATTGTTCAAATTCCCCCCTACCCGGGCCAAAATGCCGTTCAAATGCCCCACACTAGGGTCCATTCAGGTGATCAAATGCCCCCACCCCGGGGACATTTCACAGGCACAAAAATGACAGAAGGATGGTGGAAACGCCTTCAGTTGTCGAACAAAATTTTTATAAATATAACAAAAACTGAGAAACACTGTTAGCGTATTTACTACGAACAAACGTCTCGTGCAAAGCGGCGGAAATCGCTGCTACAAGGTCACTGAATGCTCAGCTTTTCTTCATTATGCAACATACAAAGCGTTCTATAAAAAAAGATCCCACCTATTGAGATTACTACATCATGACCATTTCACTGACATGCATCATTGCTCACCTTATTAATTAACATACTTGCAATAGGTCAAAGTAGTTGACCTGAGCTTTTTATTTTATTTTATCGCCGGTATAGGTATTGTATTTCATTGTAAACACAACAATAAAATACATTCATACATTCAAAGCCTGCATCCAATTAAAAATTTTAAAAATTAAATACTTCAAATACGGCACAAAGCTTGTTTAAGCCCTCTCCTCGTAACCAATTGGCCACAAAGGCACAATCTTTTCCACGAAAATCCTCTAACACCGCGTCCCCCATGATAGCTCACCACGCCAAAGATTTTACATGAAATCGAGGGTGCAGTTCAAATTCCCCACCCCCTGGAAGACTCTGATAATCAAATTCCCTCCTCCCCGGGACGGCAAAGGTGTCAAATGCCCGGGGTATGCCCGGTGGGGGGGCATGTTGAAGCTTCGATTTGACCGATACATTATGCACCGAGTTCAAAAGTTTGCGAGTCTCTGCATTTCTTTGCGAGCTGCATGCTGGGAGAGGCGGTATGCAAATATGTGACACTTTTTGTCACGCAATGATTACGAGAAAACATGTTGCTATGGAAACGGCCATTACAATCGTCCGTCGCCATATTTCAGTTGCTTTCCTTGAACAATCAAGACAGCAAATTGTGACGAATTTGGAGACAGACCATTATACAGAGACTCGTAAGGGAAACTTTGACGATATAAATGCCTAATCCACATATCTCGACACAGGGTAGGTTGCCTTTCTTTTCGCTGAGAATCGTGTAAGTTTTTGTATCTTTCAGCCATGGTGACAATCGACCGAACAGATTGAAGTTAGAATCTTTTGCGGTTGATAAATCCTCTCAATCCTCTCTGTGTATTCTTTACTTTCTTGCTAACAAACTCCTTAATAACAATATCCTTCAAGGTTTTCCAGTTGCGATCTTGTGTTCGGTTATGAACGCTGTCAGCCTTGACCGCTTTATTTCTGTATGGCGATTTCTCTGTCTTTACTTTCACAAATGGCTCCGAGCTGATCTTTGGTCCTTGCGAGCTGTTTGCAAGAAAGATATCCACGAGAAACTTCTTTAGACGGTTCGATCAGAAGAGAATGATCCTTTATTGTCTAAAGTGTATACATTTACACTTGGTTTAAAATGCACGTTGTTGTATCCTGATGCCATGGTCATAAGCTTATGGAGGGTTTGTGCTGTACACTACCTGCAGTGAGTTTAGTTGGTAGAGGAGACCATGGTTTGTGTATTTTACTCTCTGCCTCCATTGCCTTTCATCAATTAAATTGCACTTCTCAGCTCTCAAACTTAATACTAAGTACATTAAAGTACTGCAGGCCAGCAGTAAAATGCGGTCACTTTCTCGTAGTACTCTGGGTTATCCGTTCCCAACAAACCTGTCGCGTGATTTGAAGTGAAACACTCCTGACCAACAAAATAATTACCTTACCGTCGACTGCGTATCGCGCTGGGTTGCGTTGTTGAAAATTTGACATCCTTGTTTGCTTAAGCTCTGTGCAAACGGATGCAACATCGTTGACCAACAACTCCCAAAATTGTTGGATGTCCAATAAACTGTTGCCTTCATTTGCATAGCCTGTTGCATGTTGTTGGGAGTTGTTGCGCAAAGTTTTTTTAGCTTTGCAAACAGCTGCAGCAACTCCTAACATGCCAACAATGTTGGCAGTTGTTGCATCCCTGTAGCTTTAGATATTCTTTCCTTTTCTTGCTGTGTTTGAAATCTGCATGCAAGACTGATCTGCAGTCTACTTTCCATGCCATCTGAATGTGCATGTGATTCTCTTGCCTTCCAGACTGGTACTACCATGCTCCTATCAAGAGAACAACCAAATCACCCAAAGCAGCCCCACCAGCATCACAGATACCAGGTATTGGAGGACTCAAAGACGAGTTCGCTAATCCCGAAAGTGATGAAAGACACTTTAGAAGAAAATGGATCAGGGACACAGACTCCAAGTACATTAAAATGGCCAAGCAAGGTGGACGAAAAAATCTTCTGGCATATCACAGTCCACCTGTAAAACCGGATGAACCTGTTCCCTATCCAAGAGTTGATTGGTTTGATCACGACCATCCAGAAGAGGATGACGAAGCTGGTCAACCTGCTCAGCTTGAAGAGCAACACAAGGAACCAGCAAAAGAAGGGTATGTTTTTCACAAACTACAAGAGTTTTACAGCTATGGGCAATGTGTATCGCATAAAATATGATCGATTAAGCGCCACCACTCGAATAAACACCGCTCTCAAATAAGCACCGCCCCTTTACCGAAAAATAATTTAATAAGCGCCCTTCATAAATAAGTGCCGTGGTGTTGAGTATTTACAAATTTACACCCCACCTTTGTTACCGTGCTTGATATATATAGAGATGTCAAAACCATATCGCTTGAGAAATAAGACCTCGACCAACTTGTGAGAACTAAAGTTTTAATGTAGGGAAACTCTTGAAACCAGGTTCATTGTAACAGTTTGAGGTACGTATTGACATATTTTATTATAAATTGTGCTACCTAGTACGTACCTCACTTTTTACCCGTAGTTGAAATAAGCGCCCCTCACGTATAAGTGCCACTTTCAAATAAGCACCGCTCTTGTATAAGCGCTGCATCTATAACAGAGAAAATGAAGTAAGCATCATGGCACTTAATCGATCATTTATGGTAGTAAAAAACATCATGAAGGAAAATGCAGTCAAGATAGGCGAAGACTGATTGTGGACCAGTAATGCCACTCTTGTCGCTTGTTTCACAATAAAGTGATGACCTCTATAAAGCAGCTAACCTCCCTTAACCCTTTAAACCCTAAGATCAAAATTTGAATTCTCATTTGTTGCCCCTATTCAATTTCCTACAGAAGTAATGCCGGGAGAAGTTGATAATTAAAAATATTAAGCAAATTCATCTTGTATGATCATGTCCGTAATTCTCATGACCACTCTGTTTTACAATGCATTGATGTTACAAGGAGAAATTTGATGCTGATCACTCTAGGGGCTTAATGGTGATTCATCTGTAGTTTCTACTGGACACATTTAGTCTACCACATTCTATGTGAAGAACGATTTTTCATTATGAAATTATTTTTATTTTCAGATATAGAGTCCTTCCTGATTGGTATGTTCATGTACACGATTTGCCCTCAGATGACGAGGTTGTGACAGGTGCCTATATAAGAAAGCGGCCAATCATAGGGTTTGATAACCTCTCAAACTGGCAAAGGTATGATCACTGTTGGTTGAAATAAGAAATCACATGAGCTGTTTATTCACGAGGCTGGTTTCCATGAGAAAGCTTCAAAAAATGTTATCACTTAGAGGCAGATCCAGAAAATTCAGAAAGGGTTGGTTGGGACACTTGCCCACATGCCAGCTATATGGATACTTTTTTATTTTTGTGAGAAGTCTATAAAAATAACACAGAATTTCAAAAAAAAAAGGGGTGGCCGCGGCCCCTTCGGCCCACCCCTAAATCCACCCTTGATCACTAAAAATAATCAGTGGTTACCAGTGCTGCATAATATGGAAACTAAAAGCCATAGCAATCATTTGCAGTACACTGAGTTATTTATAACTGCAGCTATTTTTCAAGGCTTCTTTCCACAAGAGCACTTCAATGTTTTGGTTCAAATCATTACGCACACCTTTTACTTTGATTGCAACCATTGCTACGGGCTCACAAGTCACAGGCTCCTGTCATTGTACAGAAACGAGGCTTTTCAGTTACATGCTTGACGTCCAGTTTTCACCATACTGAAGTGTAATAAAGAGCTTGTCAAAGCAAACAAGTGTTTACACGTCCTACGGACACCAAGAAAGGAACACTACTCTCAGGCAGAGATAGATAACCTTTTTATATCTATTGTTTTACCTAATTTTAGCTATGCGCTTTCAGTCTATGGGGCATCGAAATCCGATCTTACGGTTATACAAAATTTTTTAGACCGATGCCATAAACGCCGTTTTATTTCATTTCCAGTTTTTATCAAGAATCTTTTAAATAAACAAGACCCAAACATTTTAAAGAAATTAATATCAACGGATTGCCACCCACTAAAAGATATCATTCCTGTCCAGAAGACTTATGTACATAATCTTAGGAAAAAAGGCTGCGTACGCCTGAAAATTAATACAGAGCGTTTTATGAACACCTTTGTAAATAGGTTGATTTTTAAGCTCCATTTATTGTTATGATACACTTTTTTTAATATATACATATAACGTAGATATTTTTATCATAGTTTTTATCTTCTCTTATGGTAAGATAAGATATGTAGTTTTATCTTTTGGTGAAATAAAGACTCATTAAGACTCATTAGAATGTGTTACCATGGTGTTTTTACTTTGCAGGGAAGAAAAAGATTCCAAGGGAAATACCAGCAATGTTCGACTTCCTCCTCTAAAGAGAATTCACAAGCGCGATAAGAGATATGAAGAACTAAAGCAAGCACAGAAATGTGCACCTCAGCAAAGACAAGTCAGACTGCCAAAAATGTAAACGGCCTCTCTTTTGTTTTCTATTCTTAACATTTTTCTCTAGTTTTTGTGTTTTTTAGTATAGCTTTCCTTGTAAAAAAAAGGAAAACTGTTAAGTGTCTGTTGTCTTTCCAGGTCATATACCGTAAACTTCCGAAAATAAGCCCCTCCATGTATGAGCCCCTCCAAATATAAGCCCCCCGAACCGGTAACGCGAAAAATCCTCTGCTAAATCGCCCCTCCAAATATAAGCCCCCGGGGGCTTGTACTTGGAAAATTGCCCTCAAATACAAAGTAAGACAAAGCAAAAACGGTAAATTTACTTCAAACTATAAGGCTAGCCCAATCAATTTTGAAACGCAAATTTCCCTTCGTAGATAAGCCCCTCCAAAAATAAGCCCCTCAAAAAGGGTCTTCGAAAAATATAAGCCCCGGGGCTTATTTTCAGAAATATTTTACGGTATTATAATAAACCATTTTCATACATAGTACTTGTGTAGCAGGGGAACTCAAAAGGACTTAATGAGAAAATTTTCACTTTAACACTTCATAAGTCTGTATGGTCTGGTTATATGTGGTTATAAGGTGAAATCATGACTGTAGAGTGGTCTTGTGACGAGAAATTATACGACTGTTTGCCAGCACTGTATCTTCCTGACTGGAATTGAATCGGTCTTAATGAGGCCATTATGCGTGTATCTTGTTTACTGCGCAAAAGAAAAAAACCCATCACCCTCTTGTTCTGGAAACTTTTATAAGAGCCCGTGACTTAACAAGCCTCATTACTTTTAAGTGCAGAGTCCTCATGTAAATTTAATATTATACTGAATTTATTCATGATTTTCTTTTTAAAAGTGATCCGGAGCCGGTGAATTTCAAGCATTTGTTGTCGATGGGATATCAACGAGACTGGTTAAATGAGCAAGATCAAAAATCCAAGGAGAAAAGAGCTGAAAGAAAGGTGTGGTCTATTTGTGGTTTAGAAATTGTACCCATTGTAAAATTGAATGCTATCATAATATTTTGAACCTTCATTGTATGCCAATAATGTGATAAAACAGGTATACAAACCCATGTTTTGAAAATAAATATTATAAAAAATAAACTTTCTGCCTTCAATGCAAAATAATATTGCTAATGTTCTGTTTGTGTCTTATTTTAATTTTCAGCAACAACAAAAAGAACATGAGGAGAAGAGGGAGGAACAAAACAGAAATGCAGTTTCTATGAGGTAAGCTTTCTCATAGAGTCTTGAAACCCCTTTCAAATTTTCAAATGCTCTNTATACGACTGTTTGCCAGCACTGTATCTTCCTGACTGGAATTGAATCGGTCTTAATGAGGCCATTATGCGTGTATCTTGTTTACTGCGCAAAAGAAAAAAACCCATCACCCTCTTGTTCTGGAAACTTTTATAAGAGCCCGTGACTTAACAAGCCTCATTACTTTTAAGTGCAGAGTCCTCATGTAAATTTAATATTATACTGAATTTATTCATGATTTTCTTTTTAAAAGTGATCCGGAGCCGGTGAATTTCAAGCATTTGTTGTCGATGGGATATCAACGAGACTGGTTAAATGAGCAAGATCAAAAATCCAAGGAGAAAAGAGCTGAAAGAAAGGTGTGGTCTATTTGTGGTTTAGAAATTGTACCCATTGTAAAATTGAATGCTATCATAATATTTTGAACCTTCATTGTATGCCAATAATGTGATAAAACAGGTATACAAACCCATGTTTTGAAAATAAATATTATAAAAAATAAACTTTCTGCCTTCAATGCAAAATAATATTGCTAATGTTCTGTTTGTGTCTTATTTTAATTTTCAGCAACAACAAAAAGAACATGAGGAGAAGAGGGAGGAACAAAACAGAAATGCAGTTTCTATGAGGTAAGCTTTCTCATAGAGTCTTGAAACCCCTTTCAAATTTTCAAATGCTCTAAAAACACGTTTGACACACTAGAAACAAGTTTGAACTCTAGATGTATTTCTTCTGTGAGAAAACTTCATCTTATGTTTGTAACATTTTCTTCAGGAAACCGAAAGATGCCTCAAAGAGTGATAAACCACTTTTTAAACTCAGCAGGTAAGGGGCCAATAGTGTTCTCAATAGAGACCTCAAGATCGAGGTTTGGCCATCTTACCGCAAACGGCAGCAGTTAGCGGTTTCAAGTTATCAGTATAAGATTCATGGGTGGTAGCTCACAACTGCCATGTTTGTTTTTATTCAGTTGTTCACTTCTATTTTAGCTGAGAAATCGTGTTCAAAGTTACGTTTTTATGTAAAATAATTAGTGAAAGAGTTCTAAACAGGAGTATTTTCTCTCAAATGTGGGACTGTGATGTTTTAGAGTGCAAAAAACCTTGCGGTAAATCACTTACTTCTGGAGCATGGTGTAGCTGTACAAATGCAAACCTCAAGCCGCAAACCTGACAGCAAGGCACTATTCACATGACTTGTTGATGTTTGCAGTTCGTGGGAAATGCCAAAATACCCTAATCTTAGTCTCTTATAACATTTAGCGGACTTGGACAACTTGACCTTCCTCATCCAATTTTTAGTCTCTAAAACAGATAATGAAAGGCCATGCTTTGTCACTCTACATGCTTCTAGATCAAAAGTGGTCATCCACATTTTGAAACATTTAAAAAGAACTGGGTCATACAATGTATCTGATCTGAATTATGCTTAAATTATGTGGTTTTTTCTTTCGGTAGGTTTGAAAGTATGCAACCCAGAGTGGAGACATTCCGAACATAAGCAAGATCCCTGTTGGTTCATTATAATGCCTGTTATAAAGAGCAGTGTTCCTGATTTTCTGGCTGCAGATTTATAAACAACTTCATGTTGTAAAAAGTCCCTAGGAAAATAGCCTGCAGACGCAGACATGTATAATTACTTATTGTCGCTTCTCTCTGCCAGAAGTGACAACTGGAAATACATTTGAGTTCAGGGGCCCGTTTTTCAAAAGTCCTGTACAGCCTGAACTCAAATTTTAAAATCAAAACCTGTGTAATGGTATCATAGTTCCTAACTCACAAATCGGTCAGTTTTGCTTTGTTTAACTGATAGTTTCATTGCATCATTTTCAAAATATTTTATTATTAAAACTTTGATCTTGAATGCAAACATAGCAAACATAAAACAGCTTTCCATGCCCAAAAAGTTATTGGGACTTTCGAGAAACAGGCCCCTGGCCCCAGCTGGATAAATCACCATCCAGTGGATAAATATTAGCGAAACTAATGGCGCTGTTCAGTGGATAGTTTTTTCCTATTAATTTTTGAGAAACTGGGGCCAGAAATCAGCCTCCAGGTGGTCTTCTGAGAAGTGTTGCACACTGGTAGTGTAATCTATACAGTCAGATACTTGTTCAGTTTGAGAAAGAAACTTCCAAGGTGGTGGAACCAAAACACCCTTTAGGGGTGGTATACAGTGTAAATCAAAATTGCAAGACATTCTTATAAGTTTAAATCTCATTGTGAATTTCCCACATTTGGAACTGTTTGTACATTGGGAGTTCATTTATCACATAATCATTATCACAAAAGGAAAGAGCATGTATTGTCACCTTTTTGGTAGCATGGTTTTAAAATATAATTTTGTTTGGCTTGATTTTGTTTATAATCAAGCTTGTAATTTTCGGTTGCTGTCTTTTGGTGTAACACCGTACAAAATGTTTTTAAGCGTTGAAGAAAAAGATAAGGGAAGAACATTATTATTTTGTGAAGGTAAAACCTTTTAGGAAAAAATCAAGCATTTTTAAAATATTTATTATTCATGTACATGTACAGTGTATGATATTGTTTTAAAATATTTTAAGGAACGTGATTATGATCTTTATCTTACAACCATAAAATCTATTACACGATGTACACAGAATATTTCGCATGATTCTTCATAAAGCTCAAACGTGTTTGATGTACATAGAGTGCAGGTTGAAATGCAGTTTCAAACAATGATATATATATGCTGTATGATAATACTGAGCTGTGATGGTAATTAACATGCAAAATGTAGAATGTACATAGAGGTAAGGTTTGACACTACTAAATAAAACAGAAATGAATTCTTTTGTTTACAGAGTGATTTTATTAAAATGAGTTGATTTTCTGATTATTAAGTATGGTCATCAACAAACTTTTGAATTTCGAGAAACTGAAAGTATACTGGCTCGACCTTGTCTTTCACTTAAGGGAAACTGCACTGTGTTAACCACAAGCATAAGTTTTTAATGCCATAAATTTTCTGACGGGCCAAATGTTTTCTTATCTTAATGACAGTGGGAAGTTCAGGTGCAAGGTCATTGAAAAATAAATGATGATAAATAAAATGAGAATAAAAGTCACTTTATTTCTAAATAAATACAATCTATTTACAGTATATTACAACTTACAGTAGAGTAGAAATATATCCTATAGCCAAAATTAGTATAACAAAATCAAAATTTAATTTTAGACTTAATACATGCATTAATTCATAAGAGTGACAATTAACAGTAAGCCAAGAGAATGACAGAGACTCTTTTACAAGTCTGATCTAACAGGGAGGAAAGCTGTCATGTATACTAAATACATCGTCATATGATTTAGTGAGTGAATAGACATACACTGTATGTATTCTACATTATTTTTTAAGTTGTAAAAAGCACTTTGTAATGCAAAAGACTAGCCTGGATAAGGTTTTTTCTGGCAATGCTTTTTAGAAACTGCCTTTACAGTGTAGAAGGTTTTATCGGAAGTCAGATAATATTCTTGGCCGAATATATCCATGAGGAAGATTCTGTTGTCCAAATCCTAGTTCAGGTAGATGTCGACCAACTGCAAAACCATTGTTTGTCATACCATCAAACAGTTTTCCTCGACTTTCAGGTTCAAATGCGTATTTTCTTTTGACAAGCAAATCATTTTCTTTGTCCATTCCTAGGTTCCCATACAAATAGGGCCGCTTAGGAAGCAAAGGATGAGCCTCCTGTAAACCAAGGTGACGTTGGTTTGTTTCAGCCCTACAAGTTGAAAACAGAGCACTACATCATTAGCCAAGTTTCAGCCCATTTTTATATGAAAATCCAAGGTTATTTTTGTTAGGTTGAAAAAAAAAAGAACAGTTAAAAGTGTGATTAAATTAAGGTGAATTTACACAATTCCTCAGTGATGAGATACATAGTCAATAGGGACCTTAAGATCTGATGACAGCAATTATGGCAACAAGGACGTTAAAAAAGATTTAATAAGCAAATAGTGCGATTTCTTCATCAGTGATGCTTGCTGTTGTTTGTAGCATCATTTTTATGGGGATGCAAAATTGTTCCATAAATTGGGTAAGGTGGTACATGTAGCCCTGATCATCTGATCATGGTTCATTGCAGGCTGACGAACATGAATGAATTCAGAAACCATGATCAGCCTAACACGTCCCTCCAACTAAAGGAACAATTTTTTCATCCTCAACAAAATGAGGCTGCAAATAACAGCAACTGTTACAGCTGAACGGATCTGGTAAAGATCTGTCTAACTTTCAAGAAATTGTTCGTGATGAAGATATTTCCTCTGGAATATGGAAGGAGTTTACTGTCAGGGGGTCCGGTCACAGTAGAGGCACCTGAAACCCCACAATGATCTTTTATTTGCTAATTGTTGTGAGCTTACTGTGCCATTGGTTCAAAAAAAAAAATAATTTAGCAGAAAGTACCTTGTAACTTTATCTTCTCTTTCACTTACAGCTCTCTCTTTCTCTAAAAGCATTTTCTCTCTTCCTGTGGGTAAAGAATTCCATGAATAGTGCTAATTAATAATTTTTTAAAATGTACAGCATACCTAGCTGCTGTGAAACTGAAGTTACAACTGTGTAGATGCAATAGAAACAACACTTAAATGACATTGATTTGAAATAATTTCATTTGGTACTATTAAAGTATACATACTGTCCAATTCTTTCTGTTTCTCAGTAAGTTGTCTTTCCCATCTTCTGAGGAATTCTTCTTTTTTCTTTCCATCATTTCTTAAGGAACAAACAAATGCATGTATAAGAAACCAGCAATACAGCAGTTATAGTCAAATCTTCAGTTTATGCGACACAATTTTGTGCCCTGGTGAATTGAAGAAAATATTCTGGATAACAATACATGTAGGTTTTGGGGCTCATCCCACTTGTCAATGAAATGCAAATTCACAGAGACATATAACACTTGATGTGAGTTAATTAATACATACTGCTTATTACCCAAGAGCGAGGTCATTACAGAGAAATCTCAGACTGAGGCCTTGATGTATTGACCGAGCAATAGCAAGGTCAATACATCAAGGTCGAGGTCTGAGATTTCCCATTATGACCGACAGACAAGGTTAATAAGTTATTTATTATATGGCCTTTTTATCATGGACCCAAGTCTGTGATCAATTTTAAAAAATAAAAGCCAACTGGTCAGCAGACAACTTTAAGAAAACACATCACCTCAATGAGGTGTACAATATTGAGCCCACCATCACATTCAGGTGACATTGGTCGGTGGATACCCTTTATGACAGCTGTCAATTGATCATAACATGGATGTTCATAAGGGTGTCCACTATCAACATTAAACAGAGATTGTATATGCCTTGGACACCAAGCTTGTAATGCCAGGTCATTACAACAAAATAATGCCAAGTCACTACAAGAAAACAGCCAATCAGAGCATGTGTACTATAGCCATATAATAATGTTTAATAATGCCTTTTGCAAACACTGACGAGATTTCTTTGGCACCCAAAGGTGGAGTAAGACAACAGGGAATGCCAGGTTCTGCTTGAACGCACTCTTGCACATACTGTAGATCGCTTATAGCAGTCCCTTCTTGTTGCATGGAAAAAGTTAAATGCTCGGTAAATTGACCGAATCAAAGGAAACTTGGTACTCACGATGTATCTGAATCTTTTTGAAACCTCTGAAAAATCGAGCAACCAAGAAGTTTATCTATTGATGGTCTGCGTTCCTCCTGTGTGCCAGAAAAATTTAAGGTCATACAGAGCAATAATACTAAATAATCATATAAATCAAACAATTTTTGAAAGAGAAAGACATCAAACACTGACATTATTATCCTTATACTTCTTACATTTACTTTAAGCATTGAGTTCACTACATCACTTAGATCCTGTGAATAACGCTCAGGGATTGGGCGAAATTTTCCAGTTCTGATCTTGGCCTCAAGACTCCTTTGATTTAGCGCCGTGAAGGGTGGTGACAATGAACAAAGCTCATAAACCAAGCATCCAAGTGACCAGATGTCTGATTTTTCATTGTAATTTTGCTTATTTACTTGTTCCTGCAAACAAATTGAAAATACATGTCAGAGACATTGTAAGAAAAGAAGTCAATAATTTGGTCTGGATTAAGTGCCTGCCTATTTAATTTGGTAATGTAGCAAGTAATTTCTGTTCACTGCTAACAAAATTTCTTTAGTACAGAGAATAATGACATAAGTGCTGAGAGACTGAAAAAATGATTTAATAATATGGGTTCTCATAGCCAACGATTGGACAACAGCTTTATTTCACTTAAAAGAAAATAAAACATGTGCAGCGTGAATGTGGTATAAACTGATCTAGTAATCGACGTATGTTTTTGGAACATTATGTTTCTGCATCCAAAATGTTATACCCCCGGTGCTTATTATTTTGATTGTGTTCCATATAATGTATCTACAAGACTTATAGTGAATGTTTTGCAAGCATTGCTCTCTTGTTAACATAATTTTGATTCAAAACATTATTTAACATTTCTTGCATATTTTATCTATATACATGTACATCATTTAGGATTGGATCACCATTGTAGACTACACTGTTAAGCATGAGCTTGGCAAAATAATATTATTGTTGTAGTCTCCCTCTCCCTAAAAAAACAGATGTCATATTCCCCTCCCCCTCGACACCTCCCCATAACGGGAACTTTCTTTTGCCCCCAGGGTGCCCATTACTGAGAGGTTTAACTGTATATTACTCACTGGTGACATGTAGTAAGGAGTCCCGACAAATGTTTTAGCAAAGCTGGTGTCATGTTGAAGAACTCTTGCTAATCCAAAATCTCCTAATTTTACATTATCACTGCTGTCCAAGAAGACATTAGCTGGCTTCAAATCCCGATGCAAAACATGGGCACCATCCTTTCTGCGGTGACATTCCTGAAGTGCACTAACCAGCTGGTGCATAATCTTGAGAATAAATTCCTCATCCATGTATCTCCTAACAAATATAAAGATTTCTGGTTGAAAATCCAGGATCATAGCTTCCAACATAAGGAAACTTTTTTTATATTCAGTAGCATTGAATGGCAAGAATTGGACGTGGGGGGGTCAGGGGAAAGAGAGACACATACTGACTATGAGTGACCTTAACTGCCATATGATAAACTTATGCCCAAAAGCCACTATATTTTCAATTCAAAATGAAACATTCTTCGATCCTCGTGTCTGATATTATTGATTACCAGAAATGATCTCATCATAACCATTATTAAAAGCATTCCAGTTAATTCTTTCAAGGGGGAAGTCATGTAGACCATCTGAGAGGTCACCAAGACCATGTGCTAATTTTTTTCATTACATTTAACTTAACACTTATATATGTCATCTGCCGGATCAGGAAGCCTTCTTTGTCGGGTCATTGACCCGAGACCTGTCTCTTATCTGGAACACTGCATTAACCCCCAAATTTTTATAATTTGCACATGACTTACATACATACATAACCTTTATTTTAACTCGAATTTTAGAGTGGCTAATATCACTAAAGTCTATATAGCTAATATCTTCGAGACTTACTTATCTTTCCTGTGTTTGGCAATTAATGCTCCAAGGTCTCCTCCTTCACAGAACTCCATCACAATGTAAATGGTTGTATTTGAACGGTCAATAATTCTGTCATAATACCGTACAATGTGTGGATGCTTTAATTCTCTTAGGAGATTCACTTCAGAGACAAGCATCTGTTTTTCTACTTCTGTCATTTTGCCATAGTCAAGTTCTTTCCAGACTAGAATCTGCAGTATACATTTGAACAAAGTGTGGTTTGTTTTATTTAATATCGCGAACTATCTGCGATTTACTTCTTTCCTGTCATAATAGTTTCAATCCACCTTTTGGTCATTTTTTACCATTATTTTTGTCTGCCTTATGTTGCAGTTTCATGGTCACACTTCTCATTGCAACTTACCCTAACAGCCAGGCTGTCGGAGATAAGTGCAGTTTACTAGGCAAACACCTTATGGGCGAAAAGGCTGAATTCCCTAACATTCTCTCCACAGTTTCCGGGAAAATGTTAGGAAGTTTAATTCTGTGAAAGCAATTCGAAAGATTTGTTCAACAATTTTTGCTGAACAAGTTACAGTGTGATTACTATAACCGGGACCACCTGGACATTAAGTGAGTTTTCCTTGTATTTCTTCCAAAAATGGGTGTCCATGGGACTGCTGGACAACCTTCTCGATAAAACCTTGCCTCGGAACAAAATCAACAACACGGGTTGAAATCAACCAATTACAACCTACAGATGTGACCTTAAAAACCCACTGAAGAAAGCCTATGTTTGCTGAGAAGTCTGTTAGAGTGTTGACAGAGGTGAAAAATGTAAACATTAGTCATATTTTTAACTTGAGGTCCCATATTTATTGCAAAGTGAAGCAATGGTAGTGAAGAAACTCCTGGTAGATGGCAAAATAACAGCTTGTGTCAAACACATGTCCCCTGGGGGTTATATGTAAAGTTTCAAATAGCAAAAAAAAATTGCTTTCTTGAAAAATGTTTGCTATCCATATTAAAATTTTGTGCTTCGAGTAACTTATTGTTTTTTTATGAGCTGCTGATTGGTCTACAACCAACTTTTTTAGGATGTATTGTTTTTTTCGTGAATCTGATTGGTCAACTTTGTCTAGGTGGACCCGGTTACAATAGTCGCACCCTAAATATTGAATGCATAAAGGTGATTTTACACAGCGGGCCGATTCGCAACAACGATTTTCAGTGCAATGTAGCATCCCAGCATTGTCGCGGCATTGCGCTGTGTTGTGCTGAAAATTGTTGTTGCAAATCATCTCGTGTAACATCACCTTAATGTAAACAGTCATGTAATTCTCTTTCTTTGCTTTCAACTTTATCAATGCACTAGATATCTGTTCAACTTTTGTTGAATAGATGGTAAGTTGGTCTTGAACCAACCAGCCTACTTGGCCTATGCACCTGAGTTACAATGAGCTACATAGGCAGGTAGGAAAATTAAGCTTCTGTCTCAGAAATATCAGAGAGAACCACAATATTGAAGGTCAAC
>CALNXI010005025.1:3057-18263 GCA_942486025.1 Porites evermanni | reverse complement strand
TTCTGTAAGTACCTTACACAAGCCTTGTGTAAGCCTTCTTCGCGTTCTGTAAGTATCTTACACAAGCCTTGTGTAAGCCTTCTTATGCGTTTTGTAAGTATCTTACACAAGCCTTGTGTAAGCAACCTTACACAAGCCTTCTGTAAGGACTCTTACACAAGCCTTCTGTAAGTATCTTATACAAGCCTTGTGTAAGCAACCTTACACAAGCCTTCTGTAGATATCTTACACAAGCCTTGTGTAAGCAACCTTACACAAGCCTTCTGTAAGTATCTTATACAAGCCTTGTGTAAGCAACCTTACACAAGCCTTCTGTAAGTATCTTACACAAGCCTTGTGTAAGCAACCTTACACAAGCCTTCTGTAAGGACTCTTACACAAGCCTTCTGTAAGCAACCTTACACAAGGCTTCTGTAAGGACTCTTACACAAGCCTTCTGTAAGTATCTTACACAAGCCTTCTGTAAGTATCTTACACAAGCCTTGTGTAAGCAACCTTACACAAGCCTTCTGTAAGGACTCTTACGCAAGCCTTGTGTAAGGACTCTTACACAAGGCTTGTTTAAGTGTTTTACACAAGCCTTGTGTAAGCACCTTTAAGTCTTCTGTAAGGACTCTTTATAAAAGCCTTGTGATAAATACTTACACAAGCCTTGTATAAAGAGTCCTTATAGAAGACTTCTGTAAGCCTTCTTACACAAGAGGTTAGTATCTTACAAAAGCCTTCTGTAAGCTTTCTTACGTGTTCGGTAATTATCTTAGGAACGCTTTCTGTAACTCATACACAAAAGACAACAAAAACTTTTTACATAATTTTTAAGTGTTAAAGAAAGGCGTTCGTAAGAGGGACTTTTAGTAATGAGCTATTTTAATTTAGTTGCGTTATTTAGTGACACAGCAACTAAAATAGGGTAATTTTAGTGCAGTGGAATATATAAGGTGTTGTATATTATATTCTGTTTCTGTTTAATATAAGGTTCTGTGCCCAGCTGCTAAGATTGATCCGTTTTTTCTCGCAGTTTTTTCTAGGAAAAAGTCCTTTTTAAGATAATCGGAAATGTAGATATTATGTTAACAAATTAATGTGTTCTGCAAACTGTAATTATTTTTATGAATTATTTTTCAAGAAAGATCAGCTTAGATCAACCATATTTAATTCTACTGCAAATTACATATTTTCGCTTTGAAAAGCTATCTAAAGCGTTGTATTCGCTTTAATTTGATTTTCACCATTTTTGAAAAATATATAAGAAGTTAAACGCGGTGCCAACCTCAGCTGATCATGCAATACTAATATCTCGACTCTCTAACCGTTTTGGGGTGAACGGAACTGTATTGGCCTGGTTTAACCCTCCCGCCAACAGTTTGTTAAGGTAGAAGAGGGCATGTCATCAAAGCGACCGTTGTTGCGTTGGGTGCCTCAGGGGTCTACGCTGCGTGCCAGATTTCCAAAAACGATATCAATTCATGTTCCTTGTAACGATGTGTTTGTTGTTATTTTCTTCAACACAAGGTACAATAATCACTAGGTTCGGTTTTTGTGATATCCTAAATAATCAAGCTCTCGGTAAGTGTTATTAGCCCCGGCCTTCGGTTCGGCTGATAACCCTTACCGCGGCCTTGATTATTCCAGACATCACAAAAACCTCATCCGATAATTGATAAAAGATGAATGCCTAAGTTTTCAATGGTTTAAATTGTAAAAATTTGCAGCAAAGACATAAAAAGAAGGGTCACCTTGGCAGCCAAAAAATTATGGATAGAAAATACTCAGAATGATAGTAGAAAATCATAGCATGGGCTGATTAAAGGTGCTCTTTGTCTATATCATTGATATGAATTGTATGCTCAAATTTGTAGTTAATTGCTGATATTATATGTTACTCACAGACAGTTGGAATACTTTTTGATGAGTCTTAGATTAGATTTCTGTTGAAATTGAATTTATCGATGTGCCAACATTATTTTTATGTAGAAGATGAAAATTTGAATAAACGACAAATCAGTCAGGTACGAGTGTGGAAAGGGAAACATTTATTACCGTTTACGTGATTTTTTAGATACCGACGCTTTATAGTTACAGACAAAAATTAAACTCAGTAAATATGGCAAAACCGTGCATGCAGCTTGGGCAAAATCCTTCACCGATTATTGACAATTTTTTTACTGCTATTTGTTGTTTGTAGAAATTTTAAAAATAAAGTCTCATAGATGAACTCAGATAAACGTATCATTAACGTTGTGGGTAGCATGGGAGGATTAAAAACGACAAAATCATCATTATCTTGGGAGGTTCTCAAAAAAGTCAAGGAAGAAAAGGAAAACTCTTTCAGACGAAGCGAACAATCATCGTTGACAAATGATCGCCAACAGCTCCCTGCTCTGCAAGTGGCATTTATCACTACAATCGCAAAGAATACCAATATCGATGACTTTAATGGCGTAGAAAAACGGTTTTAAAGATGGATACCGAAGGCATTTGTACATGGTATAACGAGTCTCACACAAGTCTTTAAAGAATACCCTAAGCGATTCACAAGCCTTTCTTACATAAACCGCCAGTAATGACTCTTATACAAGTCTTCGGTAAAAATCTCAAATAAGCCTTCTGTAGTAAGCCTTGTGTAAAGACTTGTACACAAGCCTTCTGTAAGCCTTCTTCGGCGTTTTGTTAGACTCTTACACAAGCCCTCTGTAAATAAGTATCTTACACAAGCCTTGTGTAAGCTTTCTTACGCGTTCGGTAAGCATCTTACACAAGCCTTGTGTAAGCCTTCTTCGCGTTCTGTAAGTATCTTACACAAGCCTTGTGTAAGCCTTCTTCGCGTTCTGTAAGTATCTTACACAAGCCTTGTGTAAGCCTTCTTCGCGTTCTGTAAGTATCTTACACAAGCCTTGTGTAAGCAACCTTACACAAGCCTTCTGTAAGGACTCTTACACAAGCCTTCTGTAAGCAACCTTACACAAGGCTTCTGTAAGGACTCTTACACAAGCCTTCTGTAAGTATCTTACACAAGCCTTCTGTAAGTATCTTACACAAGCCTTGTGTAAGCAACCTTACACAAGCCTTCTGTAAGGACTCTTACGCAAGCCTTGTGTAAGGACTCTTACACAAGGCTTGTTTAAGTGTTTTACACAAGCCTTGTGTAAGCACCTTTAAGTCTTCTGTAAGGACTCTTTATAAAAGCCTTGTGATAAATACTTACACAAGCCTTGTATAAAGAGTCCTTATAGAAGACTTCTGTAAGCCTTCTTACACAAGAGGTTAGTATCTTACAAAAGCCTTCTGTAAGCTTTCTTACGTGTTCGGTAATTATCTTAGGAACGCTTTCTGTAACTCATACACAAAAGACAACAAAAACTTTTTACATAATTTTTAAGTGTTAAAGAAAGGCGTTCGTAAGAGGGACTTTTAGTAATGAGCTATTTTAATTTAGTTGCGTTATTTAGTGACACAGCAACTAAAATAGGGTAATTTTAGTGCAGTGGAATATATAAGGTGTTGTATATTATATTCTGTTTCTGTTTAATATAAGGTTCTGTGCCCAGCTGCTAAGATTGATCCGTTTTTTCTCGCAGTTTTTTCTAGGAAAAAGTCCTTTTTAAGATAATCGGAAATGTAGATATTATGTTAACAAATTAATGTGTTCTGCAAACTGTAATTATTTTTATGAATTATTTTTCAAGAAAGATCAGCTTAGATCAACCATATTTAATTCTACTGCAAATTACATATTTTCGCTTTGAAAAGCTATCTAAAGCGTTGTATTCGCTTTAATTTGATTTTCACCATTTTTGAAAAATATATAAGAAGTTAAACGCGGTGCCAACCTCAGCGTATTCATCAAAAGAACGTTTGGAGTAGGCCGCTCCGTCATATTGAATTCAATACGCAAGCGCCGTAACATTTGTTCATGTAAGGATCGCCGAAACCTAATGTCCTTTGTGCCATGATTACCCACTGAACGACCCACCGCCATTTTTGTCTACAGTAGTTTGTCCCTAGTACTAGGATCTTCCTAGCGAAGGCAGTAGGATCTTAATTCCCACCTCTCCTTCGAGAAATTGATTGTGAATTACTGTGTGTAAAGCCAAAAAACCGGATTGAGCGTGTGAAGAGAGTGAAATATATACTTAAAATTAATGAATTGTGGATAAAAAGTCAAAAATAATCGGCTCCAGCCAGAATTCAACAATTAAATAATTTTGGTAGCTGTTGCATTCGTGACGGATCGGAAATGCGTATCCCAACTCTGATGAGGCATTAAAATTAAAACCACTCCGTGTTGACTTCTTCTCATCAGACACGCATTTATCAAATTAAAGAAAATTGATCGAGTTTGTTAAAGCTCTTCAAAGACTTCAAGGCGTTGCCTATTAAAGCATAAACAATTACTATCAATTTATTAGTATCAAGCAGACCAAACAAAGTTACTTTAATTAATTCGTGAGTCGAATGACAATTATATTGCCAGTTTTCAAAAACAACCATGGACGAGTACTTCACTGCGTAGTTTTCAACAAACACGACGGATATTCCCATAAATGTTTCTACTTAACAACTAAATAAATACTTTTCCCATTCCGCTTATCGTGAAAGAAATAGTCTTATAGAAATATATAAAATAGAAACAGTGAGTGGTCAATAAGCGTGCGTGTGATCTTATGAACATTCCAGAGCCGCGGCCGAGACATGTCACAAAAAGTTGCCCGTTATTGAAGATGATTAACCGAGCGTCAATCATGAAATAGGTTTTCTGTTGTCACAAGTTAACAAATGCATAAATTTTTCCTCATTCTTCCAACACCAAGGCAATGTTTTTGAAAAAGTTTGATTCTTATGCTCCGCAAAAGTATCCAGTTTTACATTATGATCACGGTCAACGAAAAGGTAGATACTGAAAAGAAGACCATGAAACTGGCCAAATCTGAATGAAATTATGCAAATATGTATGCACTCAACACCTTATAAATGCCAATAGAGATTTCTTCTCAAGTGAGAGATTTATACATAAAAAAGTGGCGAGGTTCTTCCAGAATAAATTGCCCTTGGGGTAACCGACGAGTTTAAAAGTTTCAACTTGTAAGAGACTTGTGACGTTCTGGTAGATTGCGCCGAAGCCGGCTACGATATTTCTATTACAATGCTTCTACTTAATTTCTATTCCAACCGCCTAACATGCAAAAAAAAACTATTCTTGAACAGGGAGTGTCAATAAACTAAGCTTCCGAGTGATCTTAGCTTATGAACATTCCAGATCGACAGTCGATGTGTATTATGACTTGTGTATTTTATTAAAAGTTGGCCCTTGTAATAATACACATGATAAACCGAGCGAAACATGTTAAAAAAAGTTAATAAGTGCGTGATTTTTTCCTCATTCCGTTCAACAGTGAGGCATTGTTTTAAAATGTTTGATTTTTATGCTCCACAAAACTATCCAGTTATGCATTATAATCATGGTCAACAAACAACTGTAGAAAAAAGAAGACCATGAAACTGCCCGAATCTGAATGAAATTACCCAAATACTGGGGTAGGCACTGACAACACCTTACAACTGCCATGAGAGATTTCTTTACTGGTGAGAGATTTATACATCAGAAAGTGGCTATTTTTTCTAGAAAAATAGCACCTGGCCCAATAAAGTAACCGACGAGCTTGAAACTTTCATCTTATAAGAGACTTTTTGTGACGTTCGGGTAGATTGAGCCTAGCTAACGTTGATTGTCCTGCCTCGTGTACAGCGCCGTTGTGAGCAAGCTTCCATCGCTCCGCTCATCAAGTTCGGTTAATATCAAGTTCAAGCTCTTTTGTCACAATTAATTCCCAATCAAAGGTTTAAATGCAAAGAGCTATTTCAGCCCTGATTTAACGTAACTGTAAAATAAACCAGGTCTAAATTTCAGAATCCCGTCCGCTTATTTGCATCTTGTTAAATAACAAAAGAAACTATTGTGTTTATATTTAAGCCAGTCAATACAGCCTCATATATCACTTTAAGGGTACCTACTTCACAACCCTCCGCTCTGGGTGTAGATAACTTAGATTTCACCTCTTATACAAATATCAAACACCTTTTCTGGGATAGTGTACGAAACCTTTTTGCTTTGTGTTTAATTCGTTATGAGAAAAAGGACAAAGAAGTTACAGTAGCCTAACATTGTGCTAATCCATCTCATGAGATTAGTAATTATTGAGGACGTTAATGCCACAGAAGCAACGCAAAGAAAAAAAGTCCTCAAATGAAAATTAACAAAAAAAAGCAATACATAAATACATTTTTGACAACTTGCCAATTTGGTACGACAGTTTATGTAAAGAAAAAAAACAATTATTAGCAGCTAAATGATGGTTCAGTATTGAAAGGAACTCCTCGGCTGTTTACATGGAGGGATGAAAACCCTTAGCACTTGTAAGATCCTAGAAGACGCGGATGAAATTCTGCTCCTGAGATAGATATTCAAACAATACCAGTGGATGACCGAATTTTTCCTTTTCGTAAGAGAAAAACATGGGCGAATTTCACCCAAATATCAAAGGTAAAAAAGTGCCGGAGCATTCATTTGGTGATCTATAGTGGATCTCTACTAACAAAAATAAACAACTTGAAACNATCAAGTTCAAGCTCTTTTGTCACAATTAATTCCCAATCAAAGGTTTAAATGCAAAGAGCTATTTCAGCCCTGATTCAACGTAACTGTAAAATAAACCAGGTCTAAATTTCAGAATCCCGTCCGCTTATTTGCATCTTGTTAAATAACAAAAGAAACTATTGTGTTTATATTTAAGCCAGTCAATACAGCCTCATATATCACTTTAAGGGTACCTACTTCACAACCCTCCCCTCTGGATGTAGATAACTTAGATTTCACCTCTTATACAAATATCAAACCCCTTTTCTGGGATAGTGTACGAAACCTTTTTGCTTTGTGTTTAATTCGTTATGAGAAAAAAGACAGAGAAGTTACAGTAGCCTAACATTGTGCTAATCCATCTCATGAGATTAGTGATTATTTAGGACGTTAGTGCCACAGAAGCAACGCAAAGAATAAAGTCCTCAAATGAAAATTAACAAAAAAAGCAATACATAAATACATTTTTGACAACTTGCCAATTTGGTACGACAATTTATGCAAAGAAAAGAACAATTATCAGCAGCTAAATGATGGCTCATTATTGAAAGGAACTCCTCGGCTGTTTACATGGAGGGATGAAAACCCTTAGCACTAGTAAGACCCTAGAAGACGCGGATGAAATTCTGCTCCTGAGATAGATATTCAAACAACACCAGTGGATGACCGAATTTTTCCTTTTCGTAAGAGAAAAACATGGGCGAATTTCACCCAAATATCGAAAGTAAAAAAGTGCCGGAGCATTCATTTGGTGATCTATAGTGGATCTCTACTAACAAAAATAAACAACTTGAAACATACTATGAGTAACTGCTTTGAAATGTTTTCAACATTTAAAAATAATTTCTGCTTAAAACAGGACTGTCAACAGTTCTTACCTCGAGTATATGGTTGCAAGCTGAGGTCTGTACGTTTATAAGCTAAGTGCAAGCGCAACTAACGAGTGGCCCCTTTTAATAGCGAAAATTACACATCCGCAGGGCAAAATAATTATCTTAAATCAGCGTGCGTTTTTACAATTTTGAAGTGGTTTGATTAATTTGAGTAATCTATAGTCATCTTGTAGTTTGCTTCATGAATCGGAACCACTATTTTGCAAAGACTATAAGAGTTGGAGATAATGATGGTGTGCTGTAAAGCAGCTGAACTAATAAAATATAAACTTTGATTTCTTGTATGCTAAGAACAAACAAAAACTTCCCTAAAAGAAGTAAAATATATGCAGAGTGGAATTTATTCCTCTCGACATGTGTAGTCATCTAGTCACGACCCCTGGTTTTGCGGTGTACGACATGAATTGATTCCCTCAGGGACAACTCTAATGTCCGCATTCCAGTTTAGATTGGTTCTTTAAAGCTTATGTAATTAAGCAAAAAAAATTCTCTCAGGCGCTGACTTAATCTGATGAAACCCTTATTGCCACAACGGACTGCAAAATCTAACTAAAGAGCTAATGCTAACCAGAGCTAATCTTCTAACAAACCAGTTTGTAAACTTTTCGTTCACAGATCGCGTCGTGCAGAACGGAATTGTTTTCGCGACATGTCTAGTCACGACCCCTTATTTTTAGGTTTAGAACATAAATCGACTCCCTCAGGGACAACTCTAATGTCCGCATCCCAATTAAATGAGATCTCACAGGCGCTGACTTAATTTTGATGAAACTATTATTGTCACAATAACGGACTGCAAAATCGAACTAATTAACAAGAGGCTCAAATTCATCATTCTGAAAGGCGACTGGGTGATTAGCGTGTGTCAGCAGCCCCATGAATAGCTCTCTACGGATTACTTAGGTTCGCCAGTTCTTGGTGAGGTCACCGCAACAGCGCGTAGCGTCAAGTAATGCGGGCCATTAAAAGCCCCTACGTCCCCTACTCTTTACGAACAGTGTGTGGATTCCTTTTAGTCCCACAGAATTTACACGTGCAAGGGTTGTGAGACTAGGCCTACGGTTTATCGTTCTTCACAGAAAAGACAAGGAAGTCTAACAGTTTGCAGATATCTTTGCAAAGGCAGAACTGTCTCATCAATTGTTTAAGACCCAGAGTGCTGGTGCTCCCGGGTTTGAACCTGCGCCCTCCCACTCGGTACACCGGCCGGCGCTTATCCAATTAAGCAAACCGGGCGACGGATTGTCGGGTACAAGAAAGGCAAGATTAGATAATTCACAATGCTTTACAATACGTTTTCCAAATGCAGAAGTTAAGAGAGAATTTCAGTTTTCGCGGATGTTTGTTTCACTTACCCTTCAGATTTCGTGCTACCAGAAATTAAACACAAAAACCATGAAATCATGCTGCTTTGAGTAGCTGTGGTCAGAGGTGAATATGTAACTCACATTTTCAGACTGGTCTTGATTTTTTTTTCCTATAACTTTAAAAAGTTCAGACAACTGAATATTTGGGACGTCGATAAAACCAGGAACAAGGAACATACTTGAAAATCCCGGAGCATCGCGGAAAACTAAAAAACTTAAAAAATTAAAATAATTTTTATAAAAAAAAAATTGATACATAAAATAATGGTAATAAAATATTTTCTGTTAAAATTAATAATACCAAAATAATTAAAATAACATAACACAAAACAACACAACATAAAAAACGAAAAATAAAGGAAGAAAGAAAACGAAACTGGTATCATCTCTAACTATCATGAGAAACCAATATTTTGTCGCATGTGCAATTAATTTGTTGGGCGAGTGAGGGTCCATGCAAATAATAACATTAATGAGCGAAGGCTTGCCTCTAAATTCAAAATATATTAAAATGGGTCGCACAGCCACCTCTTGTAATAGCTTCCCATACGGTTCTTAATCATTTGACGGTTATCCATTTACGGCTTTGTGACCACATAAGAAGAGCTTAGGGGCTCCTAGCTTTGGACTTTAGCGGACAAGATTCACATTCGCAGTGAATGAATAGTTCCAGTGGTAGTGGTAACACAGCGGTAGTTTCTTCACTGTTAACAGTTACCTTGAATTTCAGCGACTGGAGGTGATGGCTGAAAGTCAGGCTAGTTCACAGTCCCCATTTCTTCCGCCTAGTTGAAGATGGCGATCGCCGCAGTCAAAGTGATATTTTAATATTAAAATTGGCTGCGGCCGCACTTGGCATTTTAACCGTGTTAGTTTTTGAAAAACCCGAAAACAAATTCTCCAGAACGTAACTTGGTTAAAAGAGTTTAACCAGGTTAATTTTTAACAGCGTCCGGGTGTCAATTTAGACTTTCATGACAAAGTCATTCAATGTCGCGCGGTGTTTTGTTTTTTTGTTTTCGCTCACTTGAGTCGCTCATAACGCTCGCCTAACAGCGACTGACAAAATGTGACTCCGTTAATTACTGATAAAAAGAGGTCGACTTCTTAAAGATCTTAACTTAATTGTATTAAGAAAGAAAAACTGAACTTGGAGCGAAAGAAGTAATTTCGAAACTGCTGTGCTTGCGTACATGGTAAAGCCAAAATTTGGAAACTTAAATTAGTTATGAAAATGAAGAAATGATCGTCGCAGTGAACGCAATTTATGCACTTGCGTAAAGAAGCTTAAAAAAAATTCAGGACTTTGGGTTTGAACCCGTGACCTCGCGATTACCGGTGCGTTGCTCTACCAACTGAGCTATAAAGCCACTGACGTTGGAAGCAGGTCAATTGTGGGTTCATGTGTTCCCGTGAAAGAAATGAGCGTTAATGATATATGAAATAAATCATATATAAAATTAGTTAATTGGAAATAACTCTGTTAAGCCTCCAAATGCGGCCGCAGCCAAATGGGTACTCAAATCACTAGACGTGGTATGGGTATTACCGGCTAATGACAAGTCGATAATTCCTCTATATGATTGGCGAAATGGTGCAAAATTCACAAAGCCATTAATATTCATTCACATTTAATGATTTCATTGTGCTTCATGAATATATTCATTCACATTCAACAACTATACGTTGTTATTAGTCATATACACAAATTCAGATTCAACGACATCTTTCTTAGTTACGAATATATTTATTTACATTCCCGACACATTATATTCATTCACTTTCAAGGTCAAATTTTCTATTCAACACGGTTGCAATACGTCATTCAACATTTTGTGCGCATCTTCTTTTACGCGCATCACTGGATCCCAGGCTCCTACCCGCTCCATCTTTTGGAAACAAGTGACCTCATTTTTTTTTAGCGACAAAAGGGAACAATAAGGCGGATGAAGAAAGACCGAATAAACGGGAAGACAAGTAAACGTCTCCTTTACAGTTTAAAGAAGTATTTTCGGCAGCAGGGGATCTAATAGGCGAAAAAAGCGAATGTGAGTGGATTCAACCAACGTTGTAGTAGAGAAAATATCCAGATAAGGTGAGATTACCTCATACGAGCTTTTCAACAAGTACTGCCTATTGTCAGAGTCAGTAGCGCAACCTTAGATGAAATACTGCGAAGTGTGAGCCTTTTTTACGGACAATGAACTCGAAACCACTTATCAAACTGCCCAAAACCTTGCGGTATATTCTATCAACACCCCAGAAATCGTGCGATCGGGTAACGTAGGTCTTCCTGGGTCTTTCATATCAGGAGAAGTACTTCTTCATCTCCGATCGCCTGCTTTCACTTGCACAAATTTAAATTTTAGCCCAAATTCTCCATGTTTCAAGGTGGGCATTGAGACATCTCCTTGTAGAGTTGGGTGAGAGGGTATCACAGGCTTCTTGGTGATTTCAGGTGTGCAACTACACAATCTCGTAGATGAAGTTTTATGAGAGAGCATGGGACTATGGTTGGGTATTCCTTGGCGTCTTGTCATCTTCGGTCTCTAGCTCTCATAGTTCCCTGAGAACGAATCAGGCATAGTACCGCTGGGCAGTAGTAATTTCCAGAGGAGCATAATTTGTCGCCGATCCAAATAGCCTGGCATATCGATGAACACCATAGCCTGGTGACTTGGGATTTGTCATACATGGGGGAATAGACGGGTTTTCTCGCCTTATTATAATTTATTCGGAATTCTCCACAAATAACAGAAGTAACACAGTCTTAGATATATTCCTGACAGTAACACAAAACTGCTATGAGTGATCATAAAGGGTACGAAGTGATCATGGCGGGGAAAATGTAGGGATGTGGAATGCAAAGGAAGAAGCTGGGGCTTATTCGAGGGAGCTTTTAGCTTAGTGCCAGTCTCTCTTCAACATTTAATCAACTTAATTTCTATACAGTCGAACCTGTATTAAGCGGCATCGTATTAAGAGGTCACCCTCTATTAATCGGTCAGTTTTCAAAGTCCCGAAAATTACGTCCCTTGATGTACTGTGATTTCGACCTCTATTAAGCGGTCGCGGTCACCATTTGTGAATTCCCAACAGGACCTTTTCTATTGTCTTGACTTGTATTAAACGGTTACACGGCGTCAGTTACATGTTCATAAAGTTTCAAATACTGTAACACACGAGACAACAATTGGTTTCCTTGCTTATTTTCGCAAATCATAAAAACGCAGGAAATGAATGTTTCTATATTTGAGGTCAAACGTCTCTTCTGATCAGCATTGGAGATCGAATTCTTTGAACTGTATTTCTTGCTACCTGAATTAGGCTGTAACCCTGTATTTTAAAAGCCGTCACTTAGCCATTCCCCGAGGGTGACCGCTTAATACAGGTTCGACTGTACTCTGAATGGTATAGTTATACCTGCCTCCTCCACAGGCTTTCCCAAGGCTTTCTCAAAGCTCAGTGGAGAGCACTAAGGGAGAGAAGAACGCCAGAAACAACAAGCGAGAAGCGCGACAGGGGAATAATGGCACAAATATTCCCCAAAAAGTGATCGCGAGCGACGAGGAAAGAGTCCCTGTCATGAAACAAAACCCATTATTATATTATTCATTCAAAATATTTCTCCGTTTCTGATTGGCTAAAATGCAAGGCATAAGTCACCATAACCAGCTATTGTCGAACAAAATTTGGAAGAATTTTGCGATGTTGAACTGATGACGTCAAGTGTGGAGCAAAATTGACAGATGATCGAACCGTTAGCCGGGAAGACCTGGGGTCGAGTTAATTTGAGTTGTTTTGGTGGTGAGTACAAAATGGCGGAACATTTTACTCGTTTCACGGCGAACTAATGTCTAAAAACATAGCAAGAAGACAACTCCACAGGCGGCATCTGCTATTTGCAGTATATTTGCAGACCTGAACAGCTCTTTATCTCCTAAAATTCCCGATAAACATACACTCTCGAGATGAACTCAACATCGACGAAGGTAAGCTTGTTTAGGCATTGTTTTGAATGAACAATAAAACAATTATTGCACAATTCGGCTTTCGTATCATCTGAAGAATTATGGAGATCGAGGAGGGTGTTATCCTAAGACAATAGAACTCACTTGCATGTGACCAGATCGTGTACCTTGAAAACCGGATGCGCCAGTCGTGCCAGCAAATAAAATTTTCTCAGTCAACCGTAAAAAAGGATAATTTATTGCATTTGTAATTGTTTTATTTTAAAGTTGGCGGGTACACAAAGCACTAAATGACTGGTCCCACTGTTGCCATCGGGGCCACTCATTAAGTGCTTTTCCCTACATTCTGACTAGTATTTTTAATTGTGTTTGGTCTCAGACTGGTCAAGGCTCAGTTCCTAAAGCAATTGGAAAATCACTGTTATTAATTCCGAATTATTTCTTGGCCACGGCTTAACTGAAATAATAATATGGGAGGTTAAGGTAGCTTTTTTACCAAATAAAACCATCCACCTTCAAAATATGAAGGAAACTAGGCTTTTATCTACTTGAGAGGAACGCGCTATCAAACTAACTCCTTCTAATGGTGGACAGCTCGTGACGGTCAGTAACAATCACGGTGAAATCTCCTTTAATCATGACCGAAACTTACAGGTGATGGTCCGAGCCGGTTTCCACCGTTTAAGGAAGAAACAAAGCAAAAACGCACTTTCAGGAGTTAACAAGTATGTTTTTCCCAGAGATGCACTATTCAATCCTCCCTTGATACATGGCCTCGGGGGCTTTTCCTAGGCGTAGCGCCGGCACCAGCGCGCGTTATTGGGAAAATGTCAAGCGTTTTCCTGGATTCTACTCTGAATCCATATTCAGTAGTGACTATAATGGCCTAAAAATACACAGACACTTGTTACTCTTCAGATGCTTTACTTTATATTTCCTACAGTGGACTACACTATCAGAGCTATGTAAAAACTATACCACTACACCAGTCTTAGTACAATGCTACAAGGGGTTCAGAAGAGGGAATAATGTTATAAGTTCAGGTCATCGTTTCGTTTCGTCCAATAAGGCTTCTGGTTTCGTCTTAACGCAAGAACACTGCCAAAACGTCTGCCTCCCCTACGTCATCTGGAAGAAAATAAAGAAAATAGAATTAAGAAGAGTAATACCTTACAGCTCTTTCCATGTTGGAGATCACCAACTATACTAGTCGGCAGATTGAACTAGCCGATCACAAATTAGCTGCTAATTACAACCAGAACACAAATGAAAGACCAGAAACAAAAGTCAATATCGACGGGGTAACTAACTAGACAAGCTTGCATTCGAGTATAAAATTTAAAAGAAAAAAACTTGAGGATATTTCGGTTTGCAAGACAAACCTTCCTCAGGGGCTTAAAAGAAAACTTAAAATGTAGACCTGAAACAGATCGTTACAGAGTAAAAGTTTGAACAATTTTTTAAAAAAACAGATAACCATTAGTATAGATAACTAGGTCACATCCGCTATCAGCGAGCTTGGTCAAGTCTGTTCATTCCTTGAGGGAATTAAACAGTGTTTTCGCTCTTGATCTTTCAAGACGAAGTGAGCGTCCCGATCCTTTCTGACTGAGATTGTGTTCACACGGCAACGGACGAATTTTCGACCGGTTGAAAATTCGTTCGTTTAGGCGTTCCTGTCACTCACAAGCGACTGTAAAGGTTTTGTACAAACAAAACAATTTTCAGCGGGAGCGGTATAGTCGCTAGAGGCTCCGTGTAGACTTCTTCTGTGTCGTTTGTTGTTCCCGGAGAGAGACAACAAGGAAATGTGAGACGTCGGTGCTCAGGCTATACAGGTAGTCGCCTACACAGCAGTCTTAATGGTTGTCACGTGGGGTGGATCTTTCGTCATCAACCCCATAAATAATCTCCCGCTACCCGCAACCCGCAACCCTCAACCCCCCTCTCCATCCCCCAATGAGTGTGATAATATTCCAATAACCAAGAATTCTATTTCTTTTTGCCAGTTTGCTCTTTTTTAACTTTTCGCCAAAAAATAAAAGATTAGAAACACTTCGGAAGCTGAATTAATGTCAACAGACGCAATGTGTTGGTTGACTCACTTTTCTCCTCCCATTTAGTGTATTTAGATAACTTGCTGTACAGTATTGGGTTTTCGTATTGATGACCCCTCTCCCAGTCACATTCTTTTCCGGCAATTACCATCCACCCGGTATCACCGGCGCAATTTCCTGCATATCCCCGATTGATGAAGAAGTACCGCTTCTTTGTTGTGTCTCCACTGAGATGGTGGTGGAAAGTCGTTCAGTAATAAGAAATGCGAAAAACGCGCGGGGGC
>CALNXI010005024.1:3283-18265 GCA_942486025.1 Porites evermanni | reverse complement strand
ATACTGTATTTCCTGCAGAGCTTATCAATATACCTCTTGTTGTGCTTAGAGTTCCCTTATCTCAGTCGGTCTGATAACATTTTATTTTTTAGCAAGCATGATTTCAGTTAGACCGTTAAGAGATGATTATGGAATAAACTCGTGTCAGGAATACCACTTTTTCTTTAAACTGTGTCAAGTCCATGAAACCAGAAAACAGGGCACTTTTAATTTATCTATTCTAAATAAAGATATATAAAAATAGAATGGCTACTAGGTTTATCTGTGCGAGTAGAAACCTATCATAGATATCAACTGCTCAAAATGTAAATATATCACATGGGAAAGCTATTTCATTACGTTTTTTAATGTAGTCACTTTGTATAACTTATTACAAGTAAAGGAAATTTACTTTTTCTTGTAAATGCTACATGTCAGTAGTATGACTAAGAAAGTGAAATTTTTTTCACCCAGAGAAAAATGTCACAAAAAACGTTTTGCTGAAGGTGTTGTAAAAAACTATAAATTATTTCATTTTCCAACTAATCTGCAAACTTTAATTACAATTGAAAGGTGTGATCTTTTTTTAGGTGAAATCCTTTATGATTTCAGGCCCACTCTACAGGGCAATTAAGGTGTCAAATCAGTGTCTGCACTGCATTTTACGGAGACAACAATTTCTCCCTTCAACTATCCCATTTAAATTGTATGCACTGTCTTATTCAGTAATTCAAATATTGGACTGGAAGACTGCAGTTATGATATTGTATAGGTGACTAAGAATTTTTTCGCTGGCCGAACTGGTCAACTGCGACTGATTTGGTCGGTGGAGAAATTTGATGCGTGTCCGAAGGAGTCCTTTTTTATGCACAAATCATCCTCGTATGATATAGTCTGCTACAAGCGACTACGTATGATAAGGCTCTTTGTTTTAAACCCTTTGTTTTTTCTCTATGATCGTCATAGTTCCACGTAATAGTTGTTATTTCATGTCTGTCACCAAGAGAATTAAAACATAAACTGGGACCACTTCGTGTCGTCTCAAAATTACGGAGACTTGATTATATTAGTCCGTTTTAAATTTTAAGTCCGTTTAATTAGGAATAAGAGTGTCAGAAACACCACAAAATTCCAGCTCGGTTACAAGTTCAGTGCCTTTATTGCAAGTGCAACTAATAATATTTGCTTTAGCGCAGGTGAGGAAATAAGAGGTTTGCAAGGAAAGTACAGTACGTCTTTGCAAATTGATCTGACGGCTCTAGAAAGTGTTTTTTTTTTTTTTTTTCAATTTACGACATATATCAGTAAAAAAAAAGTCTGATGATCATGGAGACTGATCGTGACGTGCACTTTTGACTCAATATACAATATACACTGATTGATAATGAACTAAGCATTTACCATTTGTCTAGCTTTGTTGGCATAAAAATAGGTTCCGACGGAACTCTTAGGAACGCCCAAGACTTAAACCACGTTTAACTGTCACTTAGGCTTGGTTCAGTTAAAATATCAAACACGCGAGGAAGTGTTTCACTTGCTATTATACTGTATTTAAACATTGATTTGTGGGTGAGACTGTACTGTGTACAAGGTATTTCAATCAATGCTTAAAGATTCTCGGAGAAATTCTGAACAAAAGTTCATAATTTTTTAACTTAGTAAAATGACATTTCCAAACCAACGTTGCTATGTAGCTACATTTATTTCGTTCGCTGTTTCTTCATGAATTATTATTAAGCTTGATCCGAGAAGGTAGTAGTGAAAATTAAGAGTTAAAGCAGATTTGAGTCGCATCAGCTGATCAATCCAAGCCAGTCAGACAAATAGTAAGTGCTTTAGTTCAGTACGATTTGTTGCTTATTATAAAATACGAAGACTTGATCAATAACATTTGCAACGTTTTACGGTGTTAATAACTTTAGGAGCACCCTCCTTGGCAAACAGAACGAGTGGCGCGAAAGACCGCGGGCGACATTTTCGTGCAGANTTTTTTTTTTTTTTTCAATTTACGACATATATCAGTAAAAATAACGTCTGATGATCATGGAGACTGATCGTGACGTGCACTTTTGACTCAATATACAATATACACTGATTGATAATGAACTAAGCATTTACCATTTGTCTAGCTTTGTTGGCATAAAAATAGGTTCCGACGGAACTCTTAGGAACGCCCAAGACTTAAACCACGTTTAACTGTCACTTAGGCTTGGTTCAGTTAAAATATCAAACACGCGAGGAAGTGTTTCACTTGCTATTATACTGTATTTAAACATTGATTTGTGGGTGAGACTGTACTGTGTACAAGGTATTTCAATCAATGCTTAAAGATTCTCGGAGAAATTCTGAACAAAAGTTCATAATTTTTTAACTTAGTAAAATGACATTTCCAAACCAACGTTGCTATGTAGCTACATTTATTTCGTTCGCTGTTTCTTCATGAATTATTATTAAGCTTGATCCGAGAAGGTAGTAGTGAAAATTAAGAGTTAAAGCAGATTTGAGTCGCATCAGCTGATCAATCCAAGCCAGTCAGACAAATAGTAAGTGCTTTAGTTCAGTACGATTTGTTGCTTATTATAAAATACGAAGACTTGATCAATAACATTTGCAACGTTTTACGGTGTTAATAACTTTAGGAGCACCCTCCTTGGCAAACAGAACGAGTGGCGCGAAAGACCGCGGGCGACATTTTCGTGCAGAGTCTCCACCTGGTTTTGACAGCATACAGACTTTTTGTGGCAGCTCGGAGCCTGGGGTCCACTCAGGATTATCTACCCTGAAAACAAGTTGGCTGAGTTAGAAAAAGATATGATGGAAATCTCTCTAGTCTCCTATATATAGCAATCGTCGTCGTCGTCATCATCATCATCATCATCATTATAAATAACAGTAATAAACATCATTAAAAACCTAATGATGTCTGGTATTGGCCAGTCGAAATATCGCAACTTAACTCTATTTCACGTTATTTGATCAGTCCCTGCAAAAGTCTTCTTGACTGTAACGTTTTCAATTTTATATATTTTGACTGATCATGATCTTTTTGGATCCGACGTTGTACAAGATTGTTCGTACACGATTTTTGCAGTTTTATTATTTTTTTTACCTTAACTAAACAGGCATCATTATATTAGAACAAACTTTCCTAGATGAGTCGAAATGAAAGTTATCTTACTGAATAACTTTTTGGGTTAGATTCTTACCAGTGAAGGCATTGCTGCTTGTTCCTTTTAGGACATTCCCCATTACAACGTCCGATATCTACCACCTTTATAAAAAAGCAGTTATTCAATTCAACGCATGGCTGTGTACTCTACAAAGTGCCGTCAGTAGACATTAGTTAAATCCGGATCTTATCATGTCTTAACTTCAGCTCACCTCTTCCAACGTCTTGTTTCTATTCGTCTGCGCGTCAAATACGCTGGCAGTGTAAATTTGGCGGAATGACGCTCGATAGCAGCCACGCACACAGCCACACCTTTGGATTTTTTGCACGCAATGAGCACCTACGAAATCACACAAAGTAGACACGTATTTAATCGACTTAAAAAGCGCCATGTGTTCCTGAGCAACCCCTTTGCACCCTTCTGCGGTTAAATAGTAGTATGCCCCAAGAAATGATAAAGAATTTACATAAGGATCAAAGATACAAAAGTTCAAATAATTGTCGAAATTTAACACTATCAGAATTACTTCATGATACCTCTTATGATGGCTTATGGGAAAGGCCCTGGGAACGAGGCTGGGTGTAAGTGCGGGAAAATGTGTTGGAACGATTTGTGAATTGCTTTAGTTTTACTTCTAATTGTTTGATCGAGAAAGAAGCCACAATATATTGAGCCAATCACAGCGTGTAGGACAAGGCAAATGTCAGCTATCAGTTCTGAAACAATGAGAACGTGTAACCTCTCTTTGTTTTCAGTACTATAAAAGTGCGAAGACAACAAGGCGGAAAACGGAAAAGTTTAAGCCTCCTGTTAGTCCTGTATCTTTAAGTGTAAAAAGATATCAGATTGTATTCATTTGATCATACTGGCATATCAATACATTTAGTTACCAAGCCATCAGAACAAACTCAAAGTATAAGAAAACAGTCTTACCATTTGGGCCTTTGATGCTAACAGTTTTAGTGTCGATGGCGTGGCATGCTTTCGTCCCTGAGAAAAAATGATAGACGAGGAAACATTTTGTTGATGTGCTATCACATAAACCCATTAGGTACATTTTTCTAAAAAGCACGTTTCGTTCTTATTTAACGGCATCCCTTTTTATACGGATATCACTTTTATTAACCTGAGAAAACAGCCACTCCAACGCGACGCTAACACTGATTTCCCCGCGAAATGACGTCTGGGCAACGACTGTAGAAATTCTATACAGATGACGTCTCAAGACCCTGGTCTCGAGGGAAATTTGCTTCAACCAATCAGAAGCACTACCCAGAGCTTGGTTGTGAACGTCATCAACATGGAATTTTCTCAGACGTCATTTCGCGGGGAAACCAGTGGTGGCGTCCCGAAATGTCGGCTTTTTTCTCAGGATACCCTTTTATACCTTTGCTACATGAGCCAACGCACAGACCCACATCAACAGCTCTCTCATAAGTAGTCCCCCAGTTGAGCACTTGGATGTTGGGTACCCTGTAACAAGAGCGGCGAGGATCGATGCACCGACAGCTAACAGCGCTTGTGGACTCCCTGTGGCCATCTAGCAAAAATACTTCCTCAAATAAACTTTGATTTGACACACACACCTGAGGGGCGGAACAAGGCTGAAATAATTAGAGACATTGGATTTTCATTTATTTTGTCATTATCCCGTAATATTTTATCATTCATAAAGATCATTGGGATCATCATGTGTTNCAACAGCTCTCTCATAAGTAGTCCCCCAGTTGAGCACTTGGATGTTGGGTACCCTGTAACAAGAGCGGCGAGGATCGATGCACCGACAGCTAACAGCGCTTGTGGACTCCCTGTGGCCATCTAGCAAAAATACTTCCTCAAATAAACTTTGATTTGTCACACACATCTGAGGGGCGGAACAAGGCTGAAATAATTAGAGACATTGGATTTTCATTTATTTTGTCATTATCCCGTAATATTTTATCATTCATAAAGATCATTGGGATCATCATGTGTTCCTGGAAAACTGTCCACCTACCCCTCCCCTAAGTCAACATTTACACTTACTTCTCACTTAGGGCAAAATGTTGGCTTAGGGGAGGGGTAGGGGGGCAGTTTTCCCGACCATTCTTACCACTCCATTATGTTGCTGATGGGCTTTTGTCAATGACGAAATATGAGTGATCCGACAGAAATTGACCCGCCTTTGTTCAACTTGCAAGTTTACTCCTGAAAAGAACATTAAATCATCATCATATCCATATTGAATCCGACTGTAAATTTCTAAGAGCTTCAGTCCTCACAAAAATCACCAGCCACCGACCCTATCTTGGGTTTAGACTGAGGCGCGTATTTTTGGTTAAGTAAGAACGCGTGAGCGATCAAACAATCTGTCATTGTTCCCTCCTCTTAATTTCATGAAAAATAAAAATACCAACTGGAAGGGTGCATAGTTAGCCACTTGGCTTTTCACAAATCGAGATTTTAGAAACGCAAACAATTAACGAGAGTATAGTCCACGCTGAACATAGGCAGATCTTACCAAATCGGGTAGCCAATCAGAAAGTAGGATTCGCTTTATCTTACCAACTCGCGCAGCCAGCTATAAATATCGACAATATGGCTGAAAGATCTAAGGTAAAGCCACAACGTCAAATACACTGTAGGGCAAAAAAATTCCACCACCTGTTTTTATTTCAATTCTGTCATATTCGTTTGGTCAATAGTCTTGCTTGGAACTGTTAATTTAGCTAGTATATGGCAATAGGTACTTGTTCTTTTTTACGTTATTGTTATGCAACTTGTAAACTGAAAAAGGAACGCTCGTTTTCCCCACCCTGTTGCACAAGCGAAAAAAAAAAATTGATACCACCTACGGGAAGTTCCTATAAAAATAAGGTTAGAAATTTTAAAATAAGAGATTTTTCTTACCTTGTCCATAATGACGCGTCTCACTCACCAATCCACAAATGGTTGTTCCTTCCTCAGGAAGAGATTCGCCATAATTGAACTGCCGGTTAGTTTGATCTTAACAAAAACGGAAAGAAATTTTAAAACTGAGTGAGTTTTTTTGCAAATATTTCTGTTACTTTAGATCCATATCGTTTAGTCCAAAAATCCCAAATTTTTTCCTCTACATGCTGACCCGAAAGATGAATCGTTCCCTGTAGTCGAAACCGATTTGTCTCTTTCCAGCAATTCACTTTATTCAATTAAGAAATTTCATGAAACATGAGCCACAAGTATATTTGAACTTGAAAAAGGAAGGATAAAAAGAAGGGCCCATGCATTGACGTATTTAAAATACACTGAAATACATACCATTTTCCAGTTCTTTGGACTTTGATACTTTAATTGATCCGCTCCTGGCAAACTCTGAGTTTAGACGGCCTCCGACAAGAGAGACTAGCAATGAAACGATTAAAAACGATAACATTTTTTTAAATCACTATTTTGACACACGCCTCCTGACTCTAGCTTGTGACTTGAACAATTTAAAAAGCTGTTTTAACGCCGCACGCTGAACAGATCCGCTGCGTTTGTTTTATCGAAGTAATGTCAGCCCAGGATTATATCGGAGGGCGTGACCGTTCATATTGAAATGAAATTTGGAATACAATAGAACCGCCTCATTAAAGATGATAATGGCCATTGCCGAAGACTTATTGAACCACAGGCCAGCAAGTCAGTGTTAAAACATGGTTGTAAATAGGACAGCATGTTTTCAGATAAATGCTATTTTAATTGCCTTAATTAAAATTAAAATTTCTAGTCCTCAACAATTTCGAAACAATTTACTGAGATAATTTATTTTTCTTTCAAATTTTTGATTCAAATTCTCTGGCTTAACTTTGAATTCATGCTGAACGCGAAACTGTACCTTGAGGATCTGTCTAACAGGAAATAAACTTAATCCTAAGTAGTTAAACTAAGTCTGTATAGTGCACGTATTGTGACGATGTTGTCGTATCTTTATTAAATCACGTTTTAAATCTTCTTTTTTGTCTCCTGATACTCAGACTACTTTTTTCTCTCTTTGTATCACACTTGACTGAGAAGGAGTGGAACTACCCAAATGTACGCTGTTCAAGTTCAAATCGGCGATCTCGGGCGCAGGAAAGCAAACGCTCAAAATAATGGGGACTGTTGTTGCTGCTTGGAAACTAACTCTTTTTTGCGTTTTTCTCTTTCTTCAAGGTAAGTAACTAGGTTTTACAGTTTCGATACGATTAATGTTGATTTGCTGTACTTAAAGAGCTACTTTTGGAGAAAAATACTGATGATTTGCATAGTAACTTGTGTGAGAATAATCTCCGTTGAAAAGCGTACGCTTTGTTTAACTGGAAACATGTAAACATAGAAAATATCCTTTGTTGGAGACATGTTCCTGGCAGAATTTCTCACCATCGCTTTGCAAAAAAAGAAAAGAAAAAGAAAAAAGAAAAGAAAACGGAAATGAAATAAGTTTTAGCTGAAGTCTTTGAGGGTTGTCCATTACTACAACAAAAGCCTGTGCATGCCACACGTAACAGCTAATGTTTGTATGATGCGGAATTTGTTGAACCTAATGGCTAATTTTTCTTACTGATACTAAGGCTTGCTAAGTATTGTTAATAACTTAAATCAATGCACGCCCGCATTATCAGCTGAAAACAAAAAAAAATTCCATAGTCTCAAAGACTCAGCACTCCTCATAAGTACCCCTTCCTTTCTGGGCACTGCCCCAGAGTCTGGAAGTTGGCATCAAGTGAAACTTATCCATGCAGAAACTCTCTCTAAGAGTGGGGATTCTTTTGGGTTCACAACCAAATGTTATGAGATAAATTAATTTTAGTGGTTATTTTTGCAGCATTTGTTACTGGTTTATCATCACCGGTCATTAATGCATCTTCTGTCGAAGTTGGATATTTATGGGAGAATCCAAGACTTGAAAATGTTCACACTTCGGAAGTGGTTATGGACAAGGAACACAGCGGAAGCATTCTTCGATTGATTTGTGATATCACACCTCCTCTACCACAAGATGGAGACCACCGGGATAAAAGGGATGAAATTGTTAAATGGTACAAGACTGCTCCTAAAGCTGAGCCTGTGAAAAGTGTACGTTATTGGTCCAACGATATGACAAAGACTGCTATTTCATTCTCAAATGTCACCCTTGATACCCTTGGGACCTATTCATGTATATATGGTGATATATCAGCTTCAATTGATGTGTTAGGTAAGGAAGTCAATGGCAGAGTAAGAGAAAAATTTTACTATCCACTTGTCCTTCCGACAAGCGCTATATTAACTTTGGTTGTCCAAAACCCAAGAGTCCTTGTCCAAAAAGTTTAGCTGGAAACTTGAAACTCAAAAACAATCTTTCATTTAATGTTTTTAATCACATTATTACCCTTCGAAATTGTTTTTGACTTAGACCTAAAACAGAACTCGAAAGAACAAATCAAATAACCGTGGAATGGCAGAGTTAAAAGGAATATTTTAACCTTATTTTGTCAAGTATGAGGTTTGCTTTTATGACTTTTAAGATGAATTTTAATTCTACTTTAATTTGAACTGTTTCTTTATTTTTCTGGATTAAAAATGTGCTTGTCCCACGGACAAGTAACGTCAAAGATTTACATTTCCAAACTGAATTTCTACCTGTGCCGGACAATCATGCAGACAAAGGTTTTGGCGCACCCTGTTTTAGGATAATAATGGGAATACTGTTGTTAGAGATCGATTTTTCAGTCACCTTGTCCTTGTACAGTATGGTTTGCATTAATAGTGATTTTCTACTATTCAACCTTCAGAGTTAAACCTCAGTCTTGATTATTTCAAGATTAGAAGTAAAACATGATTGTTAACTCTTTGAGATGCTTATATGTTACCAGTCCTAAACATCAAAACTCGTCTAATAACCAACTGTTTATCTGAAATTAAAATTGTGATGCTAACCTTAAATGTTTTTATTTACCTCTAGTTGAAAATGTGGAAGCTGCAAAAGCTTTGAAAACGCCAGAAAACTTGAAGGAACTTAAATCTTATGTCTTGTACATGAAGGATAAATCAGGGATAAGTGGATGGACAAAACAACAGCAACTCCTTCAGGTAAAAGTGTTGTTAGTGGAGTAGAAAATCATTTTATCATAAAAGGGGAGTATCTTGATAGGTACTGCAGCCTCTGCCACAGTAGGAACAGCAGTGCAACTGATAGTGTTGCAGATAAAATCTTTTCTCAGGTTAAACCAGAATTTCCTTTGTCTTCTGTACTATGGGTACAGTTAGAAGTAGAAATTTTGAAATAAACTTACTAAAGGTGGAATACTGGTGAAATCCAAGTAGTCAAAATGTATTTTACCCAAACCACAAGTACAGTGTACATGTAAACCTCTACATACTGGTACATGTACATCTTAGTTAAGGGGTGAGAGGAAGAAGGCCCTGTAAGAGTCCTGATCCAGTGACAAATTCTCTCTTTAATTTATGAGCATATACAAGGCAAATATGAAAGGAGAATCTACCTCTGTTTTTTGGCAAGCCCTTGATTTATTTGTCTCTGGTGACTGAATAAACCTGCCTTTAACAGTAACTTCCATAGCACTATACTTTCCACTAGCGATGCATGTAAGTATATAATTGTACAGTAGTACATGCCAGTAGCTCTGTTGTGGGTTCATCATCATCATCATCATCATCACTCTTTGAGCCAAAATGTGCTTAAAACCATGTCATTAATTCACAGCACATGTACACACAATGTTTTGTTAGTGCTCTGATTACCTTGTAAGGGAAACATATATACCAGTGATATCATGATAATTATCCCTCTGTTTTGCTCATAATGCAGCCCATTGGAACAACAGAATACTGTAGCCCATTGCCTAGGAGGTTCAAACAAAGGCCAAGCTCAGGTTGATTACACTTTACATGATTACACTTTAAATGAACAGTACATGACAGTTTGCCCTTTTTAAGAGTACAGTCAACTCTCTCTTAACGGACACCTCTATAGGACGGACACCTAGGTTTGGTCCCTGCCTTTGCTTTTTCCCTTTATTTGACTCTCTATAAGACGGACATCTCTCTAAGACGGACACTTAGTGCACTTTGGGACCAGCACTAAGTGTCTGTCTTAGAGAGAGTTGACTGTAACCACAGGGGCCTCAGGCACCTACATGTGTAACTTTCGCCTGTCTTTTGCATTAGACAATTAACTACTTTGTCTAACTTGTTATTAATATGTATTTAAATATTTTTTTTCAGTTCACCAATTACAAGTATCAGATGTCAAAGTTATTGCAGCAATGGGTGATGCATTTACAGTAAGTAACATGTTTAACTTACTACTGTATGTATGTACCAATGAATGACTAAAAAAATATATCTTTTGTAAGTCAAGCTGCTTGTGTCAAGTACATGTTGGTTTTAGATGTTTGTACCACTGCCTTTTGCATTCAAAATATTCATTCTTGATGAGTATATTGATGAAATTATTTATGATTATTTTTTTCCAAGGTTGGTCTTGGTGCACAAGCCTTGTCACTTAATGGGTTTTTTGCTGATTTTAAAGGAATCTCATGGAGGTAAGAATTTATCATATATTACTTGTTGTTGCTTTTGATTTCTAAAATTTAATGATGTGGATGCTTTCACCCAATGACTGCATATTTTCTCAAAAACTTAATTCAGCTTAGGGTTCAGTAAACAATTGGGTGAAAAATGCAATTATTTATTTATTGTTCATCCTGAGCCAATGTCCAGGTAACTTGATATTGCAAACAAGTCATTAATAGGGTTTTAACCATTCTGTTAAAACAACACCACAGTCAATTATTAATGTTTTAGCTTGTGTTTGATTGGGTATCACCATTTTATGTGCTTTAATCAACCAGATTGCTGGAAGATATACTGTCCTCTTTTAAGGGAGACAGTTGACTAAATTACATGCTCACCGACTTTAAGTTGGGTGATCAGTTTTTTCTTATTTTTTAATTTGAAGCATTGGAGGGGAAGGATATTTGAACCAATCCACAACTTTACCAAGTGAGTACCATTAAGGCCAATTTAGATGGTATTACAACTGTTGTATGCAACTAGCATATGTCATGACTTTCAACCATCCACACGCTCGCAATTTTCACTTACAGCATCCACAATGTGTCATACAAATGTCGTGGGTCTAATTTGCACAGCACGATCTGCTGTGAAGTCATGATGCATGCTAGTCGCGCATGATAGTCGTAAGCAAAAATTGTACTGTCTAAAACGGCCTTTCCTATGAACACATGTGTATTTACCCATGTTTTATTATTCAGTTTTGTCCATGGTTTAATTTATTTTGCTTTGTCCAGTACAGTTTGGATTAATTTAGCACTTGTCCAGTATATGCAGGATGTTTTTGAACTGGTGTTTGTGACTTTGAATCTGTAATAAAAGTTACCTGATCACAAGAGAGCAATATCATCAAAAAATTTAGAAGTAATTTCTGAATTATCAAAACAAAAGCATTTTGACACAATTGATTACTAACAAAATCATTGGTTTTTTGACTGGGACTCATTGATTCTGGACTACACTGTTGGTGGAGTTGGTTTTCATTGGTTTTTCATGATATGACCCCTAGCACTCAATGTAGCATATGTTATTTGTAACAATTCACTGTACAATGTATGTACACATACTGTACACATTTTTTTGCGAGTCACTGACTGCCCCTGGGTCAACAAGGATGATTCAAAGCAGAAATTATATTGAAATGCTAGCAGTAATTGAAATTATTGTTCATTCCATACACTTACAGATATCATCAGACAGTTTAACCCTTTACTAAAAGGTGCATCAGTAACAAGCCAGTCAAGGGACAACATCCCTTATAATGATGATCTGAATGTGGCCTTTGTTGGAGCCTCAGCAAGGTCAGCATAAATAAAAATAAACATTTACACTTGTGTCATGTAGCGTAATGTAGTACTTAATTTTATTGCAACTTGTATGTGTTGTTAAAAAGGCAAAATTTGTCTTATTCTTTGATACTTTTATTAGAGACCTTGAGAATCAAGCAGAAGACTTGGTTTCAAGATTGAAAAACATGAAGGTACATGTATTATATGCCAGATTTATGAGTATCCTTGGGTTTGTTTAAGAGTGCATTTAGTAAAAATGTAATTAACCGTTTTTTCTGTTCTGGTAACTCTTAAATAGAACATTGACTATGAAAATGACTGGAAACTTCTCACCATGTGGATTGGAACAGAGGATCTCTGTCAAGTTTGTACAGACCTGGTATGATTGCTTTGAATTATGTAGTCAAATATTAAATTAATCTGTGTCTTGTTTTGGGGGCTTATCAATTTTATGACTTCTATGTTCATTCAGTTAAAGCAGAAGCATATAACCCTTCTGATTAAAGTGCTAGTCATATAAATTCAAGGAATCACGATTAAACACCTGTTTTATGAAAGGTGGTGGAATGATTGGTCTTGAATTTCACATATTATTTGCTTATTCAAATAACAAGGCAGCACAGCCAAGTGGTTAGAGTGCTGGACTTGCAATTGGGACTCCCTGGGTTCCATCCTGTCAGCTGGGTTTGTTTTTGGCAGTCCCACATTCAGCTCCTCAGCCAAGCTTGTAAATTTCTAACTGGTTTGTTCTCAGCCAGTTGATACGCTAACTTGTTATGCTTGTTTCAATATATTTTTTTGTTTCTGTCCTTAATTGTGGGCCACATTTTAAAAACTACGCAGTTACCAGAAAATAATTTGTGTTATCAATCAAAAGTCTAGACTACGAGTAGTCCCCATTTTTCCTCAGGGATAGTAGAGCGAGTGAAACGCGAGCGCGGGTGAAAATCACCCCACGTGAAAAACAGGAGAGAGCCCGCTGGTCTCGCCGCATCTCGCCTTTCTCCCGTTTCTCGTGGGGTGATTTTCAAGCGTGCCCGTGTTTTGCTCAATCTACTTTCCCTGAGGAAAAATGGGGACTACTCATAGTCTATCAAAAGTCACAAAGTTTTAATTTTTATGTTTTCAGGATAAATTTGGCCCAAGGTCTTTCATAAAATATGTCATGCGCACTCTTAATTACCTGAAAGAGGAGGTATGTTAAAATATTTAACTTTTATTTTCTCTAAAGTTTTTCATTTTCATAGAAAAATAAATCATACTGGTTCGTTATAAGTAATTTCAGAGTCACATTACTCTTCAAAGTCACAACAAAAGTTAACGTCACCACACTCATTAGATTGACAACACTGGTTAGAGTCACGACACTCGTTAGAGTCACAACACTCAATTAGCTACTAGTAATAGGATCAATGAGGCTTTTCGCAGTGTGATGTAGGAGTATACCCAGTTGTTTTGTTTGACTTAACAGGTACCCCGTCTGTTTGTCAACTTGGTCCCGCCCATGGACGTGTCTCTACTTTATGAATTGCATGGTGGATCAACCAAGTCCTGTGAAATCATGGGCTGGTGAGTGAAATACAGAATGTTGAGTAACACTGCTTTGGCATGGTGTGATAATATGACCATTTCAGCTGCCAAAGTTGCATAATTTTTACCTATTATCTTGTTGCCGGTTCCATTATCTGGGGTAAACGTTTTTGGCTCGTTTCAGTGATTTGAACTACTTTGATTTTATAAACTAGTCGCTGACTTTGTAGCAATTGTCAGAAATTTCAACTACCATAGTGAAAACCATCAGCATGTGATATATAGGATTTGAGGCTAGGTTACAGGTATGCAGTGTTTCCAAGAGTTGTGAAATCAGTCTGGTACACTTCTTGTGAACTGTGGTTTTCTGAAACTATTAGTTGTTCAGTTAATTATGAAAAGTAGTATTTTCTGTGAGTTATAATCCGTGGCAGTAGTCTACACCTCCCCTTCCCTTTTTTGATATAAAGTAATACTCCATGTAATTGTTGTTGTGTTCTTTTTCTTTTAGGAATTCATGCCAGTGCTTGAAGAAAGGTGGCGAGGAAAGAGCCAAAATTTCCCAAGCAGTGAAAAATTACAAGGTAACTTGTCTTGTAGCTCTGATAAGGAAGGGACATCTGATACAGAATAAAACTTTGAAAAATCTTGAGATCTCTTGTATTGTTAACGTCGTTTAGAATTTGTAATGTTCTTGTAGGAGGTTTCTTTGTGATTAAACTTTTATTTAATTACCGTTTTTAGCGCCTTTTGAGGGAACTAGTGAGCAGTGGTCTTTATGACACACAGAACGACTTTGCAGTGGTTATTCAACCTGCTCTTCAACTGCCTCCGAAAACTAAGGTACTGTAAGCTGCTCTTTTGCTATTTAATTAGTTTTCCGTTGTCTGAGTGTTCACAGATAACGTGTCGTTGTCAGACTGAAAGTAACGTATTCCATTTGCCCAGATGTCGCTCATGTAGTTTATTGATATTTTTGGTAGTAAGCGGAGCTTGTTGAGCATGATCTTGAAAAAAGGGACGAGGGCTGCCGTGTTGGCTTTGTTTTTCCTAAGGATCCTCGGCTTTTCACGGATTAAGACGGAATTTATAGAGCATTTTCACTCTCGTAGCCAGCATCTATGAAAATATCTTGGAAAAAAGAAAACTTTTACGTAAGAAAGGAATTCAACTCCCACCGGATTTTCTTGGTACACCAACATGGCCACTGTTTCGTTGTTTTGAAACACCAATATGGCCGCCGTGACGTCATGTGAAAAACACTAAATAGTTCAACTGTATTGGACCAGCGCGGGACTTTAAACACCTTTTCCTTAGACCCCCCACCCCCCCCCCCCCCCCTTCAAAACTCCTATGGATTCAACCCAGACTTTATATCCTATATCTTATAACAGCTCTCTTATATGTACCAACATAACGCGCACGTCTAATTCTAATATAATGAAACAAGATAT